>JADLZL010001482.1:0-90507 GCA_015844335.1 Chrysopogon serrulatus
TTGATATTTATCATGTTGGATAATGGTTTAGTTGGATTAAATTATGTTAGTCTGGTGATTGATAAAGTTTTCTTATTATCATATATTATATTCATTGTTGCTTCCGCGTACTCTGTTGTTAGTGTTGGTGTGTGGTAATTCTCCAGAAGAATTTATGGTGTTTCTTCTGGGGTGTTACATTATGTTAAAGGGATAAGAGTTCATTTGAGCTTCTATGTCTTTGATATCAGAGTTTGACGTATTGATTGGACAGCCTATAGAGAAACTTTTACAAGAAGGAGAAGAAGGGAATTTGAATATTAGCCTTGGGAAGAACTTTAATTTGCCTATATCCATAACTCGTGTTCTCAACAGTGAGACTGAGTCACTTTCTGAGCCTGATCCTATGGAAGAAGTCTTAGAGACAACCCTTGAATCATCTTTCGAGCGCGATTTTGAGGATGGTCCCGAACCACTAGAAGAGGAAGGAGATAGTACGCTAGAACCTGACCCTCTAGATGAGTCTGAGGAGCCACCTAAGCCTCCCATAGAGCTCAAACACTTGCCTTCTGGTCTTAAATATGCTTTCCTAAATAATGATCGAGAATCCCCTGTGATAATAAGTGATAAACTCTCTGAAGAGGAAACCTTCCGATTAATTACAGTTCTAGAAAAGCATAGATCTGCTTTTGGCTATTCACTCCAAGATCTTAAAGGAATCAGTCCTGTTCTTTGCACCCATCGCATCCCTACAGATCCTGAGATAACACCTTCTAGAGAACCACAACGTAGATTGAACAATACGATGAGAGAGGTTGTTAAGATAGAGGTTTTGAAACTGTTGCATGCCGGGATCATATACCCTGTGCCATACAGTGAGTGGGTAAGCCCTGTGCAAGTTGTGCCTAAGAAGGGAGGCATGACAGTTGTTAGAAATGATAAGAACGAATTAATCCCACAAAGAACTATCACAGGATGGCGGATGTGTATTGATTACCGAAAGCTAAACAAGGCAACAAAGAAAGATCATTTCCCACTTTCCTTCATTGATGAGATGTTGGAAAGATTGGCAAATCATTCTTTCTTCTGTTTTCTTGATGGGTATTCGGGATATCATCAAATACCGATCTATCCAGATGACTAAAGCAAAACCACTTTTACATGTCCATACGGAACTTATGTTTACCGTAGAATGTCTTTTGGACTATGTAATGCTCAGCTTCATTTCAAAGATGCATGATGTCTATATTTTTCGATATGATTGAAGTGATAATGGAAGTTTTCATGGATGACTTTTTACGTATATGGAAAAACTTTTGATAAATGCCTTGAAAACTTAGATAAAGTTTTGCAAAGATGTGAGGAAAAGCACTTAGTCCTTAATTGGGAAAAATGTCATTTTATGGTAAGAGAAGGAATAGTGCTTGGACATTTGGTGTCCGAGAGAGGGATAGAGGTAGACAAAGCTAAAATTGAAGTGATTGAACAACTACCTCCTCCCATTAATGTTAAGGGAATTCGAAGCTTCCTAGGTCATGCAGGCTTTTATAGACAATTCATACATAACTTTTCATACATTGCTAGACCTCTAACAAACCTGCTAGCTAAGGATGCTCCCTTTAAATTTGATGACGTGTGTTTGAAAGCTTTTGAAACTCTTAAGAAAGTGCTCATCTCTGCACCAATCATCCAACCCCCCGATTGGTCGCTACCTTTTGAATTGATGTGTGATGCAAGTGATTATCTTTGTGGGGGTAGTTTTGGGACAAACTAAAGACAAGAAGCGTCACGCAATTGCATATGCTAGCAAAACTTTGACAGGACCTCAACTTAAATATGCAACTACTGAAAAAGAGCTTCTGGCTGTTGTTTTTGCTATAGACAAATTTAGATCTTACTTAGTAGGAGCAAGGGTAATTATTTATACTGATCATGCTGCTCTTAAATACCTGCTCACTAAGAAAGATGCTAAACCCCGACTCATAAGATGGATTTTTCTACTCCAAGAGTTTAACTTAGAAATAAAAGATAAAAGAGGAGTAGAAAACCCGGTTGCCGATCACTTGTCTAGAATGCAGTTTAAGAATATGTAGGAACTACCAATCAATGACTCTCTTTGAGACGACACGCTCTACGCCATCTCCAGGTCGGATCTCTGGTATGCAAATATTGTCAATTTTATGGTTGCAGGATATGTACCACCAGGGGCAGACAGGAGAAAGCTTATCGATGAAAGTCGTCTACATATATGGGATGATCCTTATCTCTTCCGAGTATGTGCTGATGGACTACTCCGAAGGTGTGTACCTACTGAGAAAGGACTAAAGATTATTGAAAGATGTCACTCATCACCATATGGAGGTCATTATGGAGCGTTCCGAACCCATGCAAAGATCTAGCAAAGTGGATTCTTTTGGCCAACCATGTACGAAGACACCAAGAACTTCATCAGGAGATGTGTAGCATGTCAAAGACACGGTAATATCAATTCAAGAGATGCCATGCCACTCACCAACAATCTTCAAATCGAGCTCTTTGATGTCTGGGGAATCGACTATATGGGACCATTTCTAAAATCAGGCAACTATGAGTATATCCTAGTGGCAGTTGATTATGTCTCAAAATGGGTAGAAGCACAGCCATGCAAAGCCACCAATTCTATAAATTCCAAGAAGATGTTTCAAGAGACAATATTTCTAAGATTCGGTGTTCCAAGAATGGTGATTAGTGATGGAGGAACTCACTTCATTGACAAAGACTTTCGCAACTATTTAATGAAGCAAGGGATTCAACATCACGTAGCTACTCCTTACCATCCTCAAACAAGTGGTCAAGCAGAGACTTCCAATAAGCAAATCAAGAATATCCTACAGAAGACAGTTAATGAGATGGGAACCGCTTGGAAGGAGAAGCTACCAGACGCACTATAGGCATACCGAACTGCCTACAAGACACCTCTTGGCATGTCACCCTATCAGCTTGTCTACGGCAAGACCTGTCATTTGTCAATAGAGCTCGAGTTCAAAGCTCATTGGGCAATCAAGAGATGGAACATGGATCTTGAAGCTACCGGAACAAGGAGAAAGATGCAACTCTCAGAACTAGATGAATGGCGAGAAAAAGCTTATCATAACTCAAACATCTATAAAGAGAGAACCAAAAGGTGGCATGATAAACGAATCAAGAAGAAGAGCTTTAACCCCGGAGATAAAGTGTTACTATTCAACTCCAGGGTAAGATTATTCAGACATAGAAAACTACGAAGCAAGTGGGAAGGACCATTCACGGTGGTAAATTCGTCATCACATGGAGCAGTGACACTTCAAAACAACGAAGGTACGTTATTCAAGGTAAATGGCCAACGCCTTAAAATTTTTCTAGAACCTTTTAGACCACCTGAGGAATTAGATGAAATTTATTTTTTAACTTTTCCCTAATTTATCAAAACATAAAACTCCATCGCGAATTGGGCCGTGACGGAAGAAAATTAGGAGAGAGAACGGGCCAAGAATGCACCCCGAGGAAGAGCACCGGAATCTAGGCCAGGGTGGGATCGGCCGGTCCCACCCCAGACCGGTCGGTCTGCCCTGGCGCCGCCTCGCGGTCCGCCGCCTCTCGATGCAAAGCTTGTTCCGTTAGGGTTCCGAATATTCAGATTTAATCCGAATCCGCCACCGCCTTATCACGATAGATGCTCGGGATAGATTAGGATGGAATGCCCCCTACCCCAAGGTACCAGGACTATATAAATAAACCCCTGAGGTCATTCTCCTCTCATCCCAAGAGCTCTCCTCTCTTAGCCCCTAACAAGGAAGCTCTCTATCTCTCCATCCTTCCACCAAATGGCAAATCCAAGCCTTCCCTACACCGTCGAAGAGCCGAAGGAAGTCCTCCCCCTGGCGATCATCCCGCCGAAGCAGCTGGCAGTGGCACCATCGAAGGAGGTCATCCGAGCTCGACCTCAAGGAGCTCCAATGGAGGAGGCACGCTACGCCCAAGCCATCAGGAGGCCAACCATCGCGCCTCCAGCTCGTCAGCCACTCCTTGGAGATAAGCCTCGACCACTTGGTCATTCTAGCATTTCTCTCCCCCAGGGCTCCAAGTTACTACCTCCAAGAGAGGGGGAGAGGCTGTTAGGAGTCACCACCAAGTTTGGTGGTGACTGGTGCTAAGTACACCACGGAGAAAGAGCGTGTGACTCTGGATGGTGTGCGAGTAGACCCCAGCAATGTCAAGTTCAATCCACTGCCGAGAGCCGATCCGGAGCCCCCAAAGAAGAAGCCAAGAACTGCACCAGCCCCGCGACAACCTCGACTGAACCTAGCCACGCTAGAGACTAGGATAGACCTTCAGGGCCGGACGCTGTCTGACGCACTCAAGGCCCTGAACACGGCCATGCAGCGCATAGGGAATCTAAAAGCGAATTATGAAAAGATGCGCATTAAGAACAAGGCACTCAAGGCTAGGGTCGAGGAGCTAGAAAAGAAAGACTAGAGATAGAGATGAGTAGGCACACGTGATAGTTAGTCCATTAGTCAGCTTGATTAGTTAGTTTGCTAGTTTGATTAGTTAATTCATTCATTCATTGTGTAATAAATGTGCCTCATTTATAATAAAGAGTCAAGTTTTTAGAGTCATCATCTCTCTCTAGATATATGTTTGTTTTTGTCTCCACCTTGCTTTGCATAAAAGGGAACAGAAAACAAGTGTGGGAGAGACAACCAATAAAGAACACAGAAGAACATCAACAGGAGCCAGGTACGCACTCCAAAGCACTCTCATTTATTGACAACTGAGCTTAATTGAATACCCTTAAATGAAACATGATTACACCTCAAGGATGAGTGGCTTAGTCATAACTTAAGGCAAGAATCACATAAATTCATCTCCTGTACACTTGCAGCTGTTGGGAACTCTTTATAGGGACCCCATGCTTTTTAAGTTGTTGACAAGTATGAGATAGTAAAACATGAAAATCTGAATTTCTCTGCCTAGTTATTGGAGCTTTTATTTCAAAAACATAAAAACAATAGCTAAGCTACTCCTCTGTGGTTTTAAAATGCCTATAGAGCCATACTTAATCATAACTTTATACATAAGTTACGTATTTTGCACTGAGCTCTGTCAGCTTTTGAGACCCGTGTTGTAGAGACTTATCATGCTCTCAAGATCAAGATCCACTTACACTCCATATATGCACTATCCCTACACTAGAGGTAGGCGCAGCTTTTTCCATCCACATAGAAAATGTGCTGCTCTTACACTGAGAGTACACACCCAAAAAGATTTTTTTTGTCAAAAGTTCTCGTGCAGGATGACATGGAATATGTAAAAACAGAAGGAGAGTTAAAATAAGAAAAATGGACAAGGGTCCAAATGTTAAAAAGAACAAAAGGCATAAAAAGGTGCCTAGCTCTCTAGAAAAGAAAGAAAAGAAAAATTCAAGATAGCCTATTGTCTCCAAGCACTACAATTCAAGCAAGAGAGATATATCCTTTAAAGCATGAGCATAAGTAGAACAGGATAGCCACCATATATTCCACACACATGCACATCTTGATCTAAGAGTATGACACTTCTCTCCTTGGGACTCTTCTTATTTGGCTCGGTGGACGTGTAAGGTAAGTATACTATTCCTTGCTAGACCTTCAAACTCTACATAAGCCTATTAGAGGTAGGTTGCAAGGAAAGGCATCACTCATTCATGCCTAAAGTGAGATCCACAAATACCACATATAATGAGTGATTTGAGAGTACCACATTGAGGAGCAGATAAGCTAAGTGTTTATTTTAAAAATTTTACAAAAACCTCTAATGGGCCTAGCAGTGAGATAGAGGTAATCTGTTTGACTGTTCTACTTTTCAACTTCTCAAAGTTGTTTGGTAGACACTTTGAATCTCACAGTGCAGGAATCACCAGGAATGAGCATATGTTGATCTCTTTGTCCTAAGCTATGTCTGATCTAACCTTTTCTCGAGGACGAGTAAAAGCCTAAGTGTGGGGGTGTTGTTGACGGTCCTTAACGTTCAAATCCAACCGTCAACTAACCTTCCAAAATGATATAAAAGCAATCCATCTACCTAGAGTAGGGCTTTAACTAACAAATTCCACGAGTTTTGGTGAATCAATGGTTTTGCAGGTAAACACTAGAAAAGACACGCTTTTGAGCTACATCGCAACGTAGAATGCAAGATTGGACGCCTCGGTAATACAGGAACATTTCAGAAGGAGCGAGAAGACACGAGACCGAGGGGGGGGCTGGGGGGGCGGCCAGGCCAAACCGGGCTGGTCGGCCCTGGGCCCGGGGGTGCAGGGCAGGCCCCGTTGCGCGCCCGGTTCGCCCGGTTTATTCCACCGCCTTTGAGGAACGATCTCCACCATCCGCCAAGGTCGGTTTGATCCAAGGGCTCACGTTGATTCGCCAGGGCTATAAAAGGAGAGGCACACCCCATGGAGGGGAGATTCCAAGAGAAGAAGAGAAGAGCTTTAGCTAGAAACCCTAAGTAGGATTCTCGGAGGTGTCCCTTGAATGGATGACCTCTCGAGTTAGCATTCCAAGAGAGAGCTAGTTCTATACCTCTAGAAGCTAGTTCTTCAGAGGTAGAGAGATAGAGTTTAAAGAGAAAGTTTTGGAGGAGTATCGGCCTGTCGGTGCTACCTCTACGGCTTGTATCTAAGACTACTTTGGAGTCAACTTCTGTGTTCAAGTAAGTAACATTGTTATCTTTTTACTTGTTTACGACTCTTTTGAGTACTTTAATCCTTGTAGCTCTTGGGTTAGAGTAGTATTCGTAGTGTAAGCGTGGTGCTTAGACTCCATTACTCGTAGATGTACCCTATTGTCCGGATTTGGTGGTAGCTCACGGAGGTGACTTATAGCTCCTTTGAATCTTACATATCCCACTATCCCGTCAGTAGGCCTAGCAGGAGAATAGTTGGTAGCTGAGTATAGCTTTGCCTGTGCTTTTCTATCCAACTCCCTAGTAAAACATCTTAATCATAATTTGCTTGAGCCTGAACTAGAAGCCTTAGTTGTCCCCTCTATATCCCTACCTTTCTGACCTTGTTTGCTACTCGGGTGGTTAAGTGTAGTTTAGAAGACCCTCACACATCTTCCTTTGGGTTCGATATTAAAACTGGGTATACTTATCCGGTGAAGTGCTACAACGTATCCGTGCGCTTGCGGAATTATTCAGTAGGCATTAACAGATACCAACAAGCATTTCTGGCGCCGTTACCGAGGAAGACGTCGCTGAGATCACTCTGAACTTATCTTAACCTGTATTATAATCTTATCTTTTATTTGTATACTATCACTCTTTACCTTTTCTATTTCTCTTTACCTTTTCTATCCTTCAATGGATCAACTTGATTCCACGCCTATCTATAAATATAACTTCATGAGCCTACGCTTAGAACCAGAGCCGTCCTCAAAGCCTATCTTAGCCTCGACTATAAGCTACGCCCATGTTTAATAGACATGGTCGAAACCAATCTTTCCGGGAGAAGACAATGCTAGCCCTTATTCTCACCTCAATGAATTCGAACAAACACTGTGCGTGTTTGCGCATTAAGGATATGTCCGATGAGACTATCCGATGGAAGCTTTTTCCTTTCTCTTTATTTGGAGAAGCTAGACATTGGTATGATCTCCACGTTGAGAGTGTTAAAGGTGACTGGAGAGCATTATGTGCTGAATTCTGCCTTCAATTCTATCCTATTTCTAAGGTAGTAAAGCTTCGCGTAGAAGTTCTATCCTTTAGACAAGAGAGGAGGGAGACCTTAATTGAAGCCTGGGAACGCTTTAATTGCCTTCAATTCTATCCTATTTCCAAGGTAGTAGAGCTTAGCTTGTACCTTTTGCTATAATGCCCTTGTGAATTGAGCATAGAAATATAATTGTTTAAAATACCCAAGGGAATATGTTTATCACTAATTATTTCAGGTTTAAAGTGAGAAAATGACTAATGGCGATTGTCGGTATGGCCAACCTATCATAATGCAACATTAATCCATCCAAACTTAACTTTGCTTTATAAAATTCCAGCTTGGGGGAATGACCTTATTTAGAAAATCCTATATTGCTAATATTGGTTGTCTCTACCTTTATTCAATTTGTTAATCATGCTCTTTCATCTCTGTTTGAATAACACTCTATAAACTTTCATGTTATCTTTGTTTGCTATAGTATGCTTAACGTTGAAAGTATTTTCATACACCTTTTAAAATAGGCATGGTGCTTAGTTTAAACTATTTTCTTGAGTCATAATTAGACAAGGTGTTTAGTTTGATTTCTGAACTCAGAGGTGTGTTGATTTAACTTTCAAAGGCTTTTTGAATTAAGCGTGGTAGGTTAGAATGCCTTCCTAAATCAAATTAGACATGGTGTCTAGGTTAATTTTTGAACTGATAATATACTATAGTAGACATTGGATATTTTGTGGACTAACCCCTATAGAAAACTTTCAATTTAATTTGGGTAAGTCATGAGATGAATTGAAATTAGAGACGAAGTAGGGTGCATGACGGGCTTTAATAACTTTGCATGAAGAAGACACAACTCATTTATCATTGATGAAAGAATTGTGAGCATCAATAATGTATTCACTTTATCTTCTATTGCAAGTTACTTTGCCTCAAGCCATGTCTGTATAAAACATGATCTATGCTAAAGCAATATTAATACTATCTTTTTATTAGCATAGACACAACAAAATAAAATATTGGACAAGCAACCTGTGTTTAAAAGTTGTATACTCCTTCGGGTATGTGTTGTCCAATAATCATTCTGACAGGCATAATAATGACTGGAGTGAAAAGAGTCAAAAGATCAAAGAAGCAAAAGATGGCAAAATAATGATTGCAGTAGAGAAGACAAGATATTCATAAACAACTCAAGATGCAAGAGAAAGAAAGGACCACCGGTCATCTACCCCTCATCACTTAGTGCCATCACGCTCTAATAATGAAGATAATATTTTAAGATAAATGGTCATTACTCTTCTCTTGATCTTGGTGCACACATAAATGCAGACACAAACATGTTAGAGTTACAACTTAAATTGATTGACCTGATTAACTCAACATGATTTATCTTTTAAAATTGTTCATGGCACCGTTCTCGTAATCTCAGTCTTAACCAAACAAGCTAAAACATTGTATTCTATCTTTAGAAAGTGATAGTCATACTCATGTGAAAATTTATATAGAGATAGACAATCTTTCTATTGGTTAAGCAATTCTATTCTTTTCTGCCATATGAACTTAAATGCAATATTCAATGCTTAATCTTTTGATCTTACCACTCATGTCATAAATCATGTAACACCACTTTGTCTTATTCAAATGTGCCTAAGGATAGAGAAAACTAAATAAAGGGATAGATTTGGTTCTGCTGGTGTTTTTTCAGCAGCAGAGTCTATGCACTTGATCTCTACCTTGGTTTTGCAAATAGAACAACACGTCGAGTAAAATTTACTAATTATATAAGTAAAAGTTCTGTGAATATGCACACTGAGCAAGAAGCTACCAGCTACTATTAAAGCTCTACCTCAACCCGCTGGCCAACCCAAAGAACAAAAGTGACATCACCATCACTAGAGGTATACAACCATCAAGACCTCCATCTTTAAGATAGAGAGATACACGAGAGTAGAAGAAAAAGTCCTGTCGGTAAACTTTAAATTTTGTACCCTTGCTATAAGGTAATATGGTGGTTATCTAATTAATTAGTATTCCTATCTACATCGATAATTTCACTTTAATATATTCACCTTTATAAATATTAAAAAGGAAATAAAAATCTTTATTGCTTCATTTACTGCATCATAAAATATTAAACGCCCCGCATGAATAAACTTGTGGTAGCTCCATAAGAATACTCTGGGGTGGCATAAAATAAATACAACTATATATCATGCACTCATATTTAATTTCTACATAAACTAGAAAATCCTAAAAAGGGAATCCTGCTAAAACTTGTTAATTTAAATCAACTCATAAGGATAATCAATTATTTATTGGCTGATCGCTAACCTATTATTAAATTTGAGCCTCGAGTTTTGTTTTTTTATTAGAGTACAATTATGCAGGATAATATTAGGACTAAGAAGTGAGTCTATCAGTGGAGCCCACTAGGACTGTCGCTGACAAGCTCGCTCTAGAGATTATCAACACCAAGTATTGCAAATATCTAGCTTGGGAGAGGAGCATCCCCTAGTTATCAGGTAACTATACCTAGGCGATTATCGAGTCTATTTTATATATAGTCATAAAATACTAAAAATATATGGGCATATGAAGGTCCATGTCTTTAAGAGTCTTGTGAGTCCAATAGAAATAAAAAGATGAATAACAAATTAAAACTAAACAAATATACTTAGCTATTTATTAAGGTGTGATTATAGAGTGTGTCTACAGTCAGTCTAGTTGAGTCAACTAAAAACTAGAAAATATTAAAACTTTGTCTTGGAGATGATAAATAGTTGCTCTACCATAATTCCTTTCAAGTGTCTAGTTTTTAACCATGAATTCTCCTGAGGTTTGGACATGACTACTTGGATATAAGAATTTACTCTGAACTGGAAACTTGTGGAGGCATATGCTTGAGCTAACTCTAGGTAATTGATTGATATGATACATGAAGATCTAAGCTGCTATTTATCTTATTCCTAGCATTACTATTTATCTTATTCCTAGCATTACTAAGTTCTGGAGATTTATTTTGAAAACCTAAAATCTTACATGATGAGCTCTTGTATGACAAAGTTTTGAATTCCTACCAAAGCCATATATGATACATTTAGAGTTAGAAAAATCTTTGCGCATTCATACTGCTTGTTTTGCATTGAGTTTAGTCAACCTTTGTTGTATATCTTATGTTGACGGCGCATAACGTCAACTTTTGTATAACTTTAGACACAAAAGGATACACGAATACACACTATTCTAGGGTTTTAACTGACAATTTTCACGAGTTTTACATATTCTATATTTTCCAGGGATTATTTTAAAAAAGCATAGAAGAGGGATTAGAGTGTATAATTATTATAAAACTTAACCGCGAAGGCAAACATCGTCATCGGGCTCAGAAAGCACCTAGAAGACACCAGAACGAAGTGGACCCCGAGAGGTCCACATGTGGGGCCGACCGGCCCCATGGCTGTGTGCCGACCGGCGCCCCCCTGCTAGGGTTTGGTGCCGCCTTCTGGAGTCTTCTTCCACCGCCTATGAGGAGTCATCTCGGCCCTTGGTTAAGTCGGTTCGATCCTGCGGCGCACGTTCATCCCACCGGGCTATAAATAAACGGGCAGACCCCCTCCCTGGAGGCATCAAGTCATTTGGAGATCAAGCCATCAAGAGCCTTCTCTAGTTCGTTAGAGCCTCTCTAGTTCATAGTTTTAGCCTAGTTAGATTAGAAGTAGAAGGGTTCTAATTCTTCAGCGGGATCCGGAGCCCCTGGCGTCTATCTGGAGTGCGGAGTTCGGTATAGTTCTAGTACTTTGCTCTTATTGTATTCAATATTATGATTCAGGCAACATTGTTCTTAATCTCTTATATATTTTTAATTGTAATAGTCATTGTCTACTTTAATTATATGTCTAGCATAGTTAGTTTGATCTTATTGAATTCATGTAATTGCTCGTATAGGGTTTATCCAAATATAAAATGGGTAGATGATGAACAATATGTAGACATGGTGTCTAGATATCTTATTTGTCTGTGAGTGCACCCCGATGTGCCGGGTCGTGTGGTAGTCCGTAGCGGTGGCAAATTTGCATTGGTTTCTCTGTAGTCCACCCCCGTATGTATGTAGGACAGCAGGGCACGGTCGCGAAGTTAGATGATGACTCTGTTTCACATCCTTCCTAGATGATGCCATTTTACATGCGATCATGATGCAGAATTAACTTAACAATGATTGCTAGATGTAATTGCACTAATTAGAGTTATTTATTGATGTAGTTATTGCATTACCTTAGTATTTATTCTTGAGTTTATCCATTGGCTAGCTATTACTATGATTAGAAGAGCTCTCGATATTTATCTATTTATGATGCACGATCATTATTTATCATATATCTTTTATCACATAACTTATCCCCTGTTATGAGTAGGCTTCAGATTATGGTTTACCTTTCATATCAATAGTGTAAGTTGTGTATATAAGTCCTACATATAGACCTTCCCAAGTGGTATAAATATAAATCGACAACCTGGTAGTACTCTAGGTAAAATATTACAATGATATAATTATCTGTCCGCTTGCAGAATTGTTTTTAGTTTATACTCTTATATTTATACTTTTGCCTACTCAAATAGAATGATATACATAATAACCCTATATTTTTTCCTTAGCATATATAATTAGGGATGACAACCTAGTCAATGCTTAAGGATGTTGGTGAGAGATTAAATGGCTAGTTGCTAATGATCATGTGTTTCTAATCTCATTAATTAGTAATGACGTTAGAAATACCAACAAGCATTTTTGGTGCCGTTCTTAGGGAAAGGTAGCTAGGCAATTAAGGAACATTGATAGACTTGTACTCATTGATGTGATCAAGATAACTATTAACCTCTGCTCAAGTAGGATTACCCTTGTTTGTCTACTTTAATATCTTATTGTTGACGGTGGATAGCATCAACTTTTTATAGTAAAATAAATATGAGATATGATCAATACACATAGAAGATAGGGTGTTTTAACTAACAATTCTATGAGTTTTGGTGATTTTATATTTTCCAGGCAGTGTTCCAGAAAACCGCGGTGAAGGACGTAATTATCAAGCAAATTAGCAGAATTATCTCACGCTTAAACATGCGCCATTGGGCTGTACATGGACCAGAAAGGCACCACGACAAAGATGGGCCCGAAAGCCCACAGTGGGGTGCCGGCCGGCCTGGGGCCTAGGGCCGGGCGGCCTCCCCCCAAAACCTCCTCGGATCAGCTTCTAGAACCTTTCTCCACCGCCTTTGAGGGTTCATATCCACCGTACGTGAAGTCGGTTTGATCGAACGGCTCGTATGCATTCCACCGGGCTATATAAGGAGCCCCCTGGCCCCCTGACGGAGGCATCCCTGAAATCCTAATTCATTATCTCCAGTTGGATCAACGTGAGAGGGGTCCCTTACATGGATCTACCTCTTAGAGTTGCTATCTAGTTCTAGAATTAGAGAGAGGAGTTGAGAGTAGAGTTCAGGAGGAGTTCCGGCCTGTCGGTGCTTCTCTTCGGCTGTATTCTCTGGGATCAAGTCCCCTCGCCCAGGGCTTGGTTCTGAGGTTCTTCAATTATCGTCTTCTTATGTAAGTAACTTTGTATTTATATTGTTCTTCTAGTTCACAATTCTTTTGAGAGAATATGAAGCACCGGGGTGTAGAATACCTCTAGGAGGAGCCTTGGGGCGTCATTATATAGGCCGAGATGGAGTAAGGGGCAAGGAACCACCACGTCATCGATCCGTATCTCATGTTATGTGCATCATCAGATCAAACCGATCTTAAATCGACGTAGAGATGCTTTACTTAGGTGCTAAGGAAGCGTGGGAGGAAGACTCCAGAAGAGGGTGCCAAACCCTAGCAGCGGGCGCCGACCGGCGCCAGGGTGGGGCTGGCCAGCCCCACTTGGTGGCCCCTATGGGTCCCGCTACTTCGGGTGTCTTCTAGATCCTTCTAGTAGTCCAATGCGCAATGTCTTCGTCCGTAACACGTTTCGTGATAATTATACACTCCAATCCCTCTTTTATGCTTTTCTAGAATGGTCCCTGGAAAATATGGAATATGCAAAACTTGTGGAAATTGTCAGTTTCAAACCCTAGACTAGTGTGTATTCCTGTGTTCTCTTGTGTCTAAAGTTTTAATAAAAGTTGATGTTATCCACCGTCAACACCCAGCTACCAAGGTAACAACAATTTCAATAACAATTTTCAACCACCTTTAAGGAAAGTAATTTCCAATCAGAATAGAGCTGTAGAAAATTTATCTAAGAGGGTAGCATCCAATGATAAAGTGCTACAGAATATAAATACTAAAATGGATAGCCTGACCTCTACTATTAAGAACCAGCTTAGCTTTAATAAAATGTTAGAATCACAATTAGCTCAGCTAGCGGCCGCTGTTCCACCGATCCATAAAGGTAAGATTCCTGGGCAACCCCTAGAGCCTGAAACCGTGAATCTTATTGATGTACGTGCAGGTTACTACATAGAAGGAATGATAGAAGGATGGAAGGATAAATCCATGCCACTCAAGAGAGGAGATCCAGGAAGACCTATGATTTCCATCTCTATTGGACAACACGATTTCTCTGAAGTCGTCTGTGACCTTGGTGCTAGGGTCAACATTCTGCCAAAGGTAATCTTTGATCGTATTTTTTCATGGACAACTTTGTTGTACATGAATATATGTTTGCAGCTTGCAGATCAGACAGTTAAACACCCTGAAGGAATCCTAGATGACGTATGCATAAGGGTGGGACAATCATATGTTCTAGTAGACTTTATGGTTTTAGATACCGGCAAAGACCCGAAGAGTCCTATCATCCTAGGCCGACCATTCTTGAGCACTACAAAAGCAGCCATCTATGCAGACAGTGCAAAGATATGTTTCACCATCAAGGGCAATGAAGAGAAATTCAGTTTCAAAGACAAAATCCTTGAAGATCCCACCAACACCTACTATCCAGAGAAGCCTACATATAAGGAAGAAGAAGTACGGAAGACCTGTCCAAAGGGAAGATAGAAGAACAAGAAGCAAGAAGGAAAGACAATGGAATACAGACAAGGTCGCCACTCAGTCTCACCAGTCTTAGTTGGAGATCCTGGTCTACCATCAATAGAGTGCACCAATGGACAGAATTCTTTCTACTATCATTTGCGACACTGGATCAGCTGTCAACATAATGTCAAAACAGGTATATAATACATTATTCAATGCACCTCTAGATCCTACATATATTTTGTAGCTGGCAGATAACACAACATAAATCCCAGAAGGACTAGCAAGAAATATTATGGTTAAGATCCACAACCACTCTGTCCCTACCGACTTTATGGTCTTGGACATGGAAAAAGAAGACGAGACACACATCATTCTTGGAAGGCCATTCCTTAGCATCACCAAAGCTATCATCTACAACGGAACAGGCCAAGTCCACTTTCACTTCCCGGGGAGAAAAGGTACCTTTGTTATTTTAAAGATTATAACTCTCTGGATTACCAACTTTCACAGGTCCAAGAAAAAAAGGCGCCGCGTTTTGAGAAGAAAAGTTGAGGAGGAGAAAGCAAAAGAAAAATCAACTATACCTCAAGAACATCCACAACCAACAAAAAGTATGGAAAAAAGAAGGAGATTCTCTCAACCGAGTCATCAACACTAGAAGATTCAACATCCGGGTCCCCACCAGATCCACCGAAGAACCCTCAACATGATGACCATAAGAAGTCTTGTTCGAAGGACTTTAAATTTCGCACCCTTGCCATAAGGTAACAACGGTAGTTATCAAATTACTTTAGTACATTTACTCTTTTGCATATTTAAAAAAAAGAATATAAAAATTCTTTACTATTTTATTATAAAACGTTAAAAAGCTCCAAAGGATTAGGCTTATGGTTTATCCCATAAGAACACTCACTATGGTAGTACAAAAATAAATTTTCATTCTTTTGCATTATAAATATAAAAGTATAAAAATATAAGAATCTTGCTACATTTATATCTGCTCATAAAGATAATCAATTACTCATTTTGGTGACCGCTAACCCATATCATATTTGAGCCTCGAGTTTTGGTTTTCTTGTTGGAGTATACCTTCTGAGGACTATACAATTAAGGAGTAAGACCGGCCAGTGGGTCACCACTACTAAGCTTACTCTAAAGATTATTCAAGTGAAATATAGCAAACATCTAGCTTAGGGGAGGAGCATCCCCTAGTTATCCGGTAACTATACCTATGCAATTTATCGAGTCGGTCTTATAGTTATAAAATATTAAAAATATGTGGGCACATGAAGGTCCACATTTGTTGAGTCTTTTATGAGTCTTTAAATAAAATCTAAAATCCAATAAGAAGAAGTCTTAGATAGTCTTAGAGTGTGTTTAGAGTCAACTATGAACTAGAAATTTTTATCTTGGAGATGATAAATAGTTGCTCTGCTGAAAGTTTTTCAAGTTCGTAGTTTTCAACCTTAAGTTCTCCTAAGTTTTGGACATGATTGCTTTAATATAAGAATTTACTCTGAATCTAAAATTTATGGAGTCATATGCTTGAACTAAGTCTAGATGATTGACGGATATGATATAAGAGAATCGGAGTTGCTATTTATCTTATTCCTAATAATGCTAAATTCTAGAGATTTATCTTTTAAAAATTAAAAACATTACATGATGAGCTCTTGTATGACAAAGTTGAATTCCTACCAAAGCTATATATGATACATACTTAGAATAGAAAATCTTTACTCATTTATGCTGTTTGCTTCGGAGTTTAGTCAACCTTTGTGTATACTTATGAGAGTCTTGTCATGCTTTTAAAATCAAGATCACCCACACACACTCCATCCATATATGCATTACTCTTATCCCGAGAGTAAGCGCAACCATTTTCTACTTTTATCCACATCCATCTAAAAATATTTTTCTTCTACACTGGGAGAGAACACCCAAAAATATACATAAACCCATAGGACAGCCCTTTATTTAATTGCTCCAAGTTTTTATTACTATCTCTTTAATCAATTATTATATCTAAGGATGCATGTGGCTATGTAAAAATATTGGAAATATAAAAGAGAGTAAAAAGATAGACAAGTGTTCCAGCATTAAAACAATGGGTACTCAGATGCCCACCTCCCAATAAAAAAAGAAGAAAGAAAGAGTAAAAGATAGCCCATGTTTTCCTAAGAAACTTTGAAAGTCTAAGAAAGAAGAGAGATTCATTTTGAAGAGTAAAAGTAGAATTAGGATTAGCCACTACATATACACCTATCCACCATATTCCACACACATGCATATCTTGGTTTGATTGTATGACTTGATTCTCTATAGATCCATTGTTTGACTTTATAATATATGAATTACAAATATGCTTATCCTTGTTCAATGCCACTCCTATAAACTCCACTATAATCCCTAGAATTAGGAAGGCATGACATTATGGATGCCTCAGTAAGATCCACAAATACTACATACTTTGAGAGACTTGAGGGTGTCATACAATTAAGCTCTGAGTTTTATTACGAAAACTTGCAAAACTCTAGAATATTAGTTGAATGAAGAATTGAAGATATAGTTCTTGACTTGATTGTTCTGTCTTTTAATTACTCAAGACCCACGTGAAGGTTAAAAAGCTTTATAGTTAAAGGTAATATAGGTGAGTTTGAAAATTAGAGCGGTTTTTTCTAATCTAGAGGAAAATTTTTATTTGAGAGCATATGTACTTGTTAAAATGCAAACATTGTAGCAACTCCTGATCCAACTCTAGGTTTTGCTAAGGGACTAGCAAAAGGTAAGCTTGGGGGAGTTGTTGATGGTGAATAGCGTCAACTTTTTATATATCAAAAGGCATGAAACATACATCAATATCTAGAAGGCTAGGGTTTTATCTAACAATTTTCATGAGTTTTGGTGATTTATCAATTTCCAGGGACTAATCCAGAAAACACCGAAAAAGGGGCATAACTACAAATCTACACCACGGAATTATTCGTAACTCAGGAATACGTCAAACTACTCTAGAAGGATCCAGAAGACACCGGAGCGAAGGGAAGGAGGAGCCACCTCCAGGTGATGGGGCCGGCCAGCCCCACCACCCATGCCGGGCGGCCTCCCCCTGTGGGCCCCACCTGTCATCTTCTGGAATGTTCTTCCACCGTCTTTGAGGATCAATCTCAGCCCTACGTGAAGTCGGTTTGATCAAACGGCTGTCGTACATCCCACCGGGCTATATAAGCGGAGCCAGACCCTCCTGGAAACCCTAATTTATTCAATACCTCATTCAAGTCAATCAAGGTTGAGCCAGTTGAAGATCAAGTTATCTAGAGCTTCAAGTTCTAGTTCCTTATAGCCTTCTAGTTCATAGTTTAGCCTAGTTAGATCTAGATTAGAGGAAGTCAAGGCGTGTTAATCAGTCTTAGATTCTGAAAGTTATCAAGAAGAGAAGAGTCTGGTACAGTTCTTAAGCTTTTCTTTCTTATTATATTATCTAGGTTTGTATGATATTTACTAGCAATATTGTTCTTCATCTTAGTTTAATTATTATATTTATTGTCTACTTCAATACATCTAGTTTAGTTGGTTTGCTATTATATTCATACACTGTTTCGTATAGCGCTCATCTAGTTGATCATATGGTGAGTGGTAGGCAATATATAGACATGGTGTCTAGATGCTTTGTTTATCTGTGGATATCTCTAGTTGTGCCGAGTAGTGAGGTAGATTGTGGGTGTGACAGACCCATTGAGTCCTTTATAGGCCTTCCCCCGTACGATGAATTGGTAGAGTGGGATTGTCAGGTTAAGAGTGTATTTATACACATGAGGTTCCTATACTCATCTTTTTCTCTACATTGCTCGATGTGTTTAGGAATTATGGTAGTATTACATGACAATGATTACTAGATATACTTGCACTAGTTGACGTAGCTTTGATATGTAGTTAAATACTTAGGAGTTATTTCTCTATTACTTGATTAGACAATGGTGACATGATTAGAGTGCTATGATGGATTAGTATCATTAGAAGATGACTGATTAATGGCTCATTATCTTTATCATTATCATATTCATATATTTATCTTGTGACTTACCCCTGTTATGAGTAGAGTGTATGACATTGGTTACATCGTCTATTCAATGCATATACATATACATGTTATCAATACTATAAAGTAGTTTCTTAGCAATGCCTTCCCAGTGGTAGAATATAAATAACAACCTGGTAATACTCTAGGTAAAATACTACAATGGTATAATTATCTGTCCGCTTGTAGAATCGTTCTTAGTTTATATTAATCTTTATTTATTTCTGCCTAGTCACATAAAATGATAATATTTAGTATCAATGTTTATTCTTAGCTTTACAATTAGGGATGACAACCTAGTTTCAAAGTTAGGAGTAAGGGTAAAGAGACTAGTGGCTAGTTGCTAAAGGCAAGTTAATTAATACCAATATTTTTAGCGTCATTGCTTGGGATAGAAATTTAAGATTTATTGCAGTGATGTTAGAAATGCCAACATAGAATTTAATTGATGAAATGATAACTAGCATACATAGGATCTAGCTAGAAGTAGCATCTCTTGAATTATTCAAGTGTTTTCCAAGTGATATCTAGAAACCATGCTTTTAATGTTGATCTCACGTGGTTTCTAGCTTATGATGTTGCTAGCTAGTTTTGGTGCTAAGGATGGTTGACAAATGGCGCACTCAAATGAATCACACTTCAAAGGTTCATTCTATAAACCTTAGCAACACTTTGGTAGCAACGGTTCTCGATAATTCTAATCCAACATGTGTGCAAAGCTTCTAATCCAAACTCTTAGCACACATATAGGAGAGCTAGTACTACCAAATCGGTTTTGCATGACTTGTCCATACCTTTCAACTAAGGATTTAATGCTTGGACAAATGGTGTAAAACCAAATTCACTATTGATTTTTATCTTTATGAAGGTTGTCATCAATTACCAAAAAGAGGGAGATTGAAAGCCCTAGTTTGGTTTTGGCTAATTGATAAAACCTTAGACTAATCCATTTGGTTAAGCATGTGTGTAGTTTTAACATGGATGGTCCACTCAAGATGGAGCAAGGTAATGGATGGAGATGACCACAAGTGCTTCAAGTGAGAAAGAGGAGATGAAATGGAGGCAAATGGGCTCAAGACGAAGGTATAACCAATAGGGCTATTTGATTTCGGTACTCGAGACACCATAGAGGGTGTGAGTACTTTTAGGATAGATAACCGTACTATTAAGAGGAGCGATCACGTGTCGATTGCGGTTATCCAAGTGCCACTAGGTGTTTGACTTCATGCATTGCATTAGAACCTAGTGTGCTAACTTAACTCTTGTAAAATTTATTTGGAAAAATGCTAACACACGTGCACAAGTGATGGACAATTAGTGGTTAGCATCTCGGTTGCAAGGGAGAAGTGTTTCGGTCAAGGGCATGCCCTTCTGGGGGCATCGGACGCTCGGCTTGGACCGGACACGTCCGATGCCCCCTCCAAGACTTAGCTTCTCTGGCGTGTGCACAGTTCGTGCATCGGCGCGTCGATGCTTCAGAGTCGGCGCGTCCGGTGCAAAGCAAAAACTTGTCAGAACATGAGTTGTGCGTTCACCGGACGCTCGAGCGTCCGTTGCCACCTCGTCGGACGCGTCCGATGAGCGTGTGCACTGTTTGGAACCTTTTGTGTTGCGTCAGATGGCTCGGCTAGTGTCCGGTGAGTTACGTCTGACACGTGGCGTCTGTGAGCTGTATTGACTGCGTCGGACACGTCCGGTGGGGGTCACCTGAGCGTCCGATGCCTCCTTAGTGCGCGGGTAACAGTAAAATTCAAACAAGGACACGTGGTGACGATCTGTGGCTTGGGGGCAGGCGTCGGATGCGTCCGATGCTAGGCATCTGAGTGTCCGATGGCCCCGAGTCAGCCCTACCTAGAACATAACGGTTCATTCATTTGAGTGGTGGGTATATAAGCTTGTTGGCCGGCTTGGGGAGCAACTCCTGCATATTTTGATCATCCTTGAGCACTCTAGAGCTGAGCCAATCTCCTTCCTCTCATCTTGCTTGATTGCTTGCATCCAAAGAGAGATTGGGAGAGATTCTAGTGCATTACTTGTGAGTTCTTACATCTAGTGGCACTAGTGATCGTTCTCGCTGCGTGATTGCTTATTCTCTTGGTGGTTGCCACCACCTAGACGGTTGGAGCAGCAGAGAAGAGGTGTGAGCAAGCCGGTGATTGTTCTTGGCCTGACCTCGGTGGATTATGAGGGGTTCTTGGCCTTTCCCCACGGAGATTGTAAAAGTTACTCTAGTGGAATACGCGTGTCATTCAACTCCTAGCCATTGGTAGGTTCTTGAGGCACCTTTGAGAGCCTCGGTGTGTGATACCGATTAGCCACCGAACCACGTGGTCAAGGGGGGACACAACGAGGACTAGCGTGTTGGCAAGCACATGAACGTCGGAGATAAATCATTGTCTTGATCATCTTGAGGTTGATCCATCGAGATCACTTGTCCTCTATTGAGTTGATTGGATCATCAACCGGATTTCTATTGATTGATTCAAGACGGTGATTGGCTACATCCACAAGGCTCGGTTTGCATAGCTTGATCCCCTCTTTACTTTGTGCAAGTAGTATACTAGGGTGTGTATTGTAATTTGATTGCTAAGGACACTATTTTTAGTGTGCTCTAGAGTATTAGGTTGCTAGTTGATTGGTAGGAGGCTTGCAAACCCCCTCTCTTGTAGGCTAGCGCAAAATTCGCTTGAGCGCCATCTTTGTCACTAACCAGTTCATCTAGTATATTTGTAGAAATTTTAATTAGGCTATTCACCCCCCCCCCTTCTAGCCAATTGGACCTTTCAATAAGGCAAAAAAAAAACAGTACACACTAACACAATTCAATTTGATGTTCTCTATTTACTCCTTTGAGGGCAGATTGGTAGGGCTCCTCCATGGCTCCAACTTCTTTGAGGAAGCACTACCAAACATTCTGCAGGAGCTACGTTTTAGTAAAAAATAGAGGAGGTGGAGCTATTTTTTATAGCTCCTCTAAAATGGCTTCGGCTGCTCAGAGGAGCCTCCTCTCCAAACACTCCCTAAATATTATTCCTCTTTTGTCTTTCTCTCTTTTCTCTACTTTTGGTTGTCATTTTTTGGAAAATCTTAGCATTTTTATTTCTATTTGTTGATATTATTTCTTCACTTTGGAGCGCAATAAGGAAGCCTGGAGAGGGATTTTTTCTTATTTTACTAATAACCAAGGGTTAGGAAGGGAAATAGGGAACTCTTGGAGATGCTCCAACCACAGTAAATATGAGCCCAAACAAGTGAAAGACGTAGCCCGTGGAATTTCCAGAAGGTGCTCTCAAAATTGAGAAAAAGCTTCTAAACTCAGAAAGATGATATTTCGGTGTGAATTACGGAAACATAGATTCGCTAAACATGCCAAAGGCAAGGATAGATGGATGCAAATTTTTCTTTTTTTTCTCATTCCGAAACATACAAAGTTTACCCTTTATTATGTTCATATGTGAAAGTTTATGCCTATTTCACAAATGTCCCCGAATTAGAGTATAAAAACCGGAACAACATGTTGTTGCAACGACTATAGTTTGATGCAAAAAACGATGGAAACTCTCACAAACTGGACAACGAAGACTAGGGTTTGATGGAAACGACTCAATGCCGAATACTAGGGTTTGGTGAAAACAATGGAAAAGAGACACATAAACTGGACTAAGACATGATCTAAAACAAGTAACCAGAATTTGATCTAGGACACAAACTCAGAAAAGCAGTCAGAAACAAAATTGCAAGGACTTCATTCCTCCGTCTTTGTTGACTTCGTCATTTCACTTTTGGCCTTCGCTCTTTGGCCTTCGCTGAGTACTTCCCAAGGTTCTCCTAATTTATGCATACCAACATGAAGTTCACTTGTGCAACAAGGACAATTTGCAGCTTAGAAACTTGCTAATCGCGGCTCCAGGGACTGCGTTACTAGAGGTTGAATCCCCCAACATCTACTTTTACATTTTACATGATGTTTTTCTTGGTCGCAGCGAGACTTTGTAGTCATTTTCAGTCCTTGCTGTGCTGTGTGGTTTAGTAAAATCAGACATTTTCGTAGTCGATAAACTGACATACATACGAGCATATATAAAGATATATACTAGCACAGTAGCACAGCATTATTAGCTTGCGCGAAATCAACAGGCTGTTGGTGTGGCTCGTCCCTGTCCTGCTCTCCCTAGCTACTCCTGGCAATAATGCATGCGAGTCGATGGGTACGTACGTACTTGTCACACATCATTTTTAGTTCGCCATTACGCATTTACGTTCGTCGGCATCACCCGTTATCGCGCACGCATTTGATTGATTGTTATTCCATTATTCGTCCGTCCAGGAGCAACAAGTCGATCGCGCGTCATGGTCAGCAAAACGCACGCACGCACGCTGCAGCTAGCTTCGCCTACAAATAAATACTCAACATTACTACTTCGCATGCAGTAGAAGGGGAAGGATTAGTTAGGGAGACACACAAATTAAATGTGGCCTTCGGCGGCGCTCTTTGGGGTAGGACTCCTCCTCTTCCCTTTCACCGCCCTCGCGCCGTCCTGCCGGAACCTCACCGCGCTGCTGCCGGAGCTCTGCGGGCTCCTCGGCTCCCTCTACCGCTACTGCCGGGACGAGCTCCTCCTGGCGGCCACGGTGACCGGCCTTCGCCGCCGCCGGGACGTCGGACGTACTGGGATCCTAGCTACTCGGCATATAGTTTGAGGAGCTGTTTCATCAATCGGGATGGATCAGCTACTGAAGAATAATATATATACATGTACGTGTATATACACCGAGATCGGTTACGTCGTCATGATCATATTAGTTTATTGAAGGAAGTTCAGGATATTGCTTTTGAGTTTCTTAGATGCACTGAATTCTGCACGTACAGTTAACATCTTGCTGATTCAGTAGCTTATCCCTGAATCTACAGATTCTTCATATTGGCATGCTTAATATAGTGAAATGAACCTGGATTAGACAGTTTTTTGGGATGGTCTGTTAGGCCTGCCCAAAATTTTCAGGACCTTTGGCTTAGTGGAGAGTCTGTTTCTAGAAAGATTGTGTCGTTCTGTATTTTAGCTAGTGTTGTTTGAAGTCTCTGGAAAATCTCAGGAATAGCTGGGTTTTTTATAATAATGTGTTGATCAATTCACCTAAACTGATTGCTTACAAAGGTGGTGGTTCATGTTACATTGGAAGATGATGCAGCTGGAGGAAGCCAAGATGGTGGACGTGGAGGTGAAGAAGTTGCAGAAAGGTCTAGTGCGATGGTGATAACGGCAGGATCTGCATAGGAGCCTGGTTGTGGCCCAGGGAGTCGTGTTTCATGTTTTTCTGGGTTAGTTTGGCGCAGGCCGTCGTGTTTCATGTTTTTCTGGGTTAGTTTGACGCAGGGCGTCGTGTTTCATGTTTTATTGGGTTTTGCGTCTTTCTTTTGCTTCTTGGGCTGTTATTATTTGCTTTTTGTTGCTGGTATTATTAGTGGAGCTCTTCTTATGTAATATATATGACAATTTCAATCGACGCATATGGCAATGTCAATCTCCTTTTTGTTTCTCATCTTTCAGTTTTTACCATTGCGTTCAAGAACTAGTCAGTCAATGCAGAATGATGATTGTAGACCCAAATTATGCATCATGATAGACTACGCTCACTTGCCTTTCAAGTTCAACAGCATCATCTTTCTTTTAGTAATCAGTTCCCCGGTAGACTTACGGGACAATCTGCCCTGGTCAATCATTTAATAACCATAAAAATTATATCAGAAATTCAGATTGGCAAGGTTGTAAATATGAAGTTCATTACGAGTTTAGCCTTTCTTTATCATGGTCAAAGTTGGTAGGGAAGTCATTAGTGCAATTTACCCTTGCCAAAACAGTTGCTGCCAATAATCCTGCTCCAGTGACTTTTGCTATCTTTTGTTTCCTGTACAAAAATCACAGTAAAAACATAATTTGCAGAATGTTGTGAGGACTCATGCTTCCTTGATAGAAGTAGCCCAAGAAGCATTTGCAAGAAGAGTTGAAGCATATAACACACTGAAACAAAGCATAATTTATTCCAACTCTTTTTTCCTTTATGATAATCTCAGGATATCTCGCTTGTAATAGACATCAAAATTTCAATTGATTACATTGTCATTCAACATCAGACTGCATAAATAAAGTTATTGCAATAGTTAGGTACAAGCCCATGGGGCTAAAATCAAATAAAAGCACCAATATTATAAAAGTACCAGCGAAGCTTGGTGATACTCCAATCTAGAGGCATCCTTGAGCGTTTAGGATTAAAACCTACTGGCATTCTCAACACCGACACTACAAGTCAAGAAATCTACACACTAACATATATATATACGCCATGGTATAGACCAATGAGCTTTAGTAGAAAATTGAAAATAAAGGGATATATATGGTGATCATAATAGTTCGACTATAGCTTGCACCTTAGTGCACGCAAAATAGAAACAAGTATATAATATATATCTTCTCAAAACTCAATCCCACAATCTCCTTCTCTGATCCAATCCACTTCACATCTCATCTTACTGCTTATCTTCCCTCACAACACACTCATTATCTGAGTCTAAGTGATGAGTCAGCCTCAGCAAACCCCTCACTCAATAGCCTTAAGCACCTATCTTTAATGCAACACACGAGAAGAGTCGTAGGGTCAAAACCATAGCAAGCATTGTTGTTAGTTGGGTGTCACGAAGAGTATGTGTCTAGTGGCTTGGATGGACTCAAAAACATAAAGAACATAGAGATAACACAAAAGTTTATCCTAATTTGGGCTATCAGGGCCTTACGTCCAGCTGATGATCCTTATACTAAAGAGCACATAAAATCAGAGGGTTACAACATAGTGTAAGAGAGAGATTTGGCAGGGGATCACTCATTGCTAGTCCTAAGCTTGTCGCCGGAGCGGCTGCTTCCCCTTGTTGGAGAGCAGGAGGTGATCGGAGATGGAAGGAGCTCGGTGCTACTCCTTGGGGGTGTCTCTGCTCTCAGCGCAGAGTTCTGAGTTCATGAGGACACAAGTGATCGAATCTGTTGGGGCTTTCGTCCTTCCCCTATCTAGGATCCGACCTCCCCTTATGCATGGCGCTTTGGGAGAGTTTAGTCTATTGTCTACATGTGTCGGAGTTCAGGAGGGTCTTACAACAACGTGGATGGACCTTGGCATTGTCATGGAACCGGAGAAGCGTTGGGCATGGTCTAGCTGCCCCGTTCTAACATACTGGATGCCAGGTTCTATTGGCTTAGAACGACCTTCACTAGGTTCACCTTCGGGAGGCCTCTTAGCGATGAAGGCATCTGGCTTGAGGGGATGACGAGTGGGCTCGGAAGCCCCCCAGTCTGATTTTTTTTTATTCTAATTCTTATCTAAATCTATCGCTAATTTCCATATGTTCCGGAATCCTCCGAATGGGAAGGGGCTACTAGCTCCATGGAGCCCCTCACCCTCCCCTGGATTGTGCATGGCCTTGGCGGTGCCTTGGGCCAGGCTGGGGCCACCCAAGGCACTCCTCTGGGTCTCGCTTGGCCCGGCTCTTGGGCCCGTGGATTGGCATGTGACATTTACATATAGTAAAATTTGAGTGTTGCTTATTGGATTATATGTCATATATCTGTCCCTACGCAGGTTCATATATAATTTTTTCTTATAACAGTACTTAGCATGGTGATGTTGAATTGTCGCCGAATTACTAGCCCGTGCCGAATTACTAGTTTATATATAACAGTCAATAGAGATCTCGCTTCCCAAAAAAAAGAACGATGACAGAATTTTGGAGCAAAGCAAGCAGATAATTACTCAATAACACTGGGTGAAAAACTTTTTTTTTTTTGATAAGTCGAGTGGGGGGGGGGGGGACCCCCACCTGGATTTGTATTAGATGGCTCAAAAGCCGGATGTTTGCAGTACACCACCTCAACCTGCTTGCAGAAATATGAAAGCAACAGTCCAGCGTTGGGTCTCACCTGCTATTCATCCAGGCACGTGAAAATAGCGACCTCTTCTGCGGCTACAAATATTACACACTCCACCCTCAAACTCTGCAAGTGCAAGCTAGCTACCACCTACCACGCGATCGAGCACGCACCGACCAACACGCGCGCGCCGGCGAAGAGGCCGGCATGTGGCCGCCGGCAACGATGTTCGCGCTGGACTTGCTGCTCTGCCCGTTCCCGGCCCTGTCGCCGTCGGGCCGGGACCTCACCGCGCTGCTGCCAGAGCTCCGCGACCTCATCGGCTCCCTCTACCGCCACTGCCGGCGGGAGTTCTCCCTTCTGGCCACTACTCGGCGCTGGCGATGGCGGCGTGGTTAAGTTCCTAGCTGGCAGTGGCAGCTAGCGCCGCCGGCGACGAAACTTATTTCGTCAGGACTATTTGCTCGATCTCTGCCGCATGTCCTGTGTGATGTGCCGTGTTACTTCTCTGTGAACGAACATTAATCCTAAGCCAGTTCGTCCGTCGTTCCACTTGATTGATTTTACCACCAGTAATGCTGCTGATATCAGGCTAGCTAGTTTGAGCTTTAAGAATCCAATTGTAATAATTGCCTTATCAAAAAATAGCAATAATTGGAATAAGGTCATTTTTGTCCTTTTGGTTGATCGATTATTGGTCTTGCTCGTAAGTCGTAATCACACGACATCCTCAATCAAAATCATGTGTTTTTTTCATTCATAAAAATGAAGTCCGTTCTACCTCACCACGCCACGTTCAACTTTAGATTTTGCACAAACACATCCAATATAGTTTGGAAGAGATTAGGGTGTATTTTAGGACCTGTTTGATGCAACCAATTAAAGCTTAGCTAGCTAAAATTTTAAAGCAATTAAAACTTTAACTAGTTAGAAGTTTTCTAGCTAAATTTTAGCTGAAGGTATTTAGATATTCTATCTAATAAACTCAGCTAAATATTGATTGATTTTAGCTGAGTTGAAGTAGCTAAATCTAGCTAAACTTTAGGTAGTCTTTTAGCTAGGTTGTTTTGATATCTAGCAGTTAAATTTAGCTAGTTCAAATTTAGTTGTTACATTCAAATAGACCCTTAGACTTCAATCTCTTCTAAATCGTATGGATTAAAGTGTATTTATATGCATCCAACTATCCGTTAGGGTTTATTTTCCACTCTAATCTCCCTTGCTTGTGTATAGATTGAGCTAGATTTAAGTGCATCGACATAAGTTGTCATTGAATTTTTTTTAAGAAAAACTCTGAAGTCAAATATCATATACTATATACCTTGTATTATCTCCTCATCGGTGGCGAATTTGATTTTTGCCGACGTGACACATACTTAACACTTGTCTGCATGCTAATGGCTTATTGCATATTTAATCCCAAATGGTCTTATAAATAAAAAAAGGTTTCAACTAAAACCGGTTTATTTAAATCTTCAAGGACTACAATTTGTCCTGATATATAACTTGTCTCAATCTTAAGACTCTAATGAAGACACCATATTAATTCTCACCAGATACGCTAAGAAAAAATTCTAAAAACTCTCATAATAATCAGAAACATCTAACATTTAATTTAACAGAGATTAAATCATCATAGTTGATATAGCCATCAGATCTATTGCAATTTAAAAAAAAAAACCAACATACTATTATGAAAAATACATAAAGTAACCCCTAATTTTGTATTTAAATTACGCACCACTGCCATTACAAAGAATAATTCAAAATAAGCGCCTAAATTTATATATAAATTCCCCACATACATATTTTATTATGAAAAATAAATCAAAATAACCATCTAAATTTATATCTAAAATACCCACTTTGCCATTATGAAAAATAAATCAAAAAAAAACCCTCAAGTTGTATCTAAATTACCCACCTTTTTTCTATTAAAAAAAATAATTTAAAACAACCCTTTAACTTTATATCTAGATTCCTAAATATATTAATATGAAAGATAATTTAAAATATACGGTTTAATTTTATACATTACCCATCTCTGTAATTAAGAAAGAGAATATAAAGTATTACCTTTACATTTTATCTAAAAATCCATTATAAAGGGTAAATGAAAATATCGCTCAAATCTACATATAAACAATAATATATTCCATAAAAATAAATTAATATCCATAAAATATGTGACATATATATTTATGAATCTTAAAGTTCTAAAATCATGAAATTAAATAAAAATATGCTATATTTCACCATTTATACCAAGTAAGTATATATACGTTATGATAAATATTTTTAATTTGTTGTGATGTATAAAAAATATTTAATTTACAAAACCACATAGTAATAACATGATATCGATAATTCTACTTTAAATTATATTAAAAGTATATGATAATTAATTTCATAGTTTGTTATTTTAAATAATTTTATATATTTTATTTGAAACGTTATGTCGGTTTAGTCTTGATAATGTAATTGGTATAATAAATTCATCTAGTGCAATGCTAGGATACAATCTAAGCTTCAACTTAAGTAATATCTAGAAAACAATATTACTAAGACCTAAATTCTTTTTAATTACAAAATAAATTTTGAACAAAAAATAAAAATACTAGAGTTTCTACTTAGATCAATTAAAACTTAAAAACTAACTATGATTAATGAAGTCATAGAACAGATGCAACTAGGGTTTATAAATATTAATATTAGGTTTTCAATTAATTACGTATCACTCTAGAAAAAATAAATACTAGAAAAATCTAGCTAGATGTATCTAATGCCGCCTCCATATTAATTCTCACGAGATACGATAAGAAAACAAAAGATAGAATCTAGAAGTTCATATAAAAATCTGAAACATTTGATCATCAATTCTAAAACATTAATGATTTCCCTCAAAACCATAATTTAAATAATGTATAGTGAATTTATTCTAATTTTTAAATAATTATCTAGCTTTACATCTATGTAAAAATTTATATCTAATTATTGATATACTCTTATTATGATAGATAACCTACATAACCCATTTTTTATCTTATTATTTAAAAGATTAAATATCTTTGTAAATCTACATCTAAAAATTATCAAAATCTTATATTAAAAAAAATTGTTTAAATGATCATAAAGAATGTATGTGGTTATTAATATTAACATTTGATTGAGGTAAGCATATATGACGTGCCAGCACACGAATCAATGATAAATATATATGTTAAATTTTAGCACAAAATGTATTTTCTTAAAAAAACTCATATATACATTAATAATACTAACAAATTATTTAAAATTATATCAGTAATCATGACATATAATTTATATAGGTTGTTACTTTCAATATATTGATATATTTTAACTAAATGTTTGACATCTTCATATTTATGGTATAGCTAGAATTGCGGCGTATAATTTCTTAACAAAAAAATTCAATCATCTCCAGAGTATAGGAGAGACCATTAATGGCTATGTTTCTCTAACCCTTTGTCGATGTTTTATGACCGATAACATGTTACAGGACTACCCGGGACGATGATTGGTGAACTTCAACATATGCAGAACTCGGCGGTAACACAAAGGCATCAATTTATACTGGTGCAGACCACTCGGAAGCGTAATATCAATAATCTAGTCAGACGTATGCCTTTGCATTGAGTGTTTGTATGAGATTGGTTGGTTACAAGGGTTGCACCTTGCCTCTCTTTATATAGTCCAGAGAGCAAGGCACGTGTATCTAGTCCTAGCCGATTACAATAGAAGAGTTACAATGTCCTTACATGAATACATTTTCTAATCTAATACGGCTAGGTCGATGCCAAGTCCGTACGGTTCCCGTCATCTTGTCTTGACTTTCTTCGGTAGACCTTGGACCGTCTTGGGCCCATAGAAGCAGTCAGCCTAGGTCTGATCCTATGGATCCCGATCCGTCATCCTTTAAGATTAACAAGGTTAGCACTGCTACCAGCATCCAATATCTCATTTCAAGCTCGATCATTTACTTTAAGTGACGTAATGTCAAATGATTACTTATGCTATTTAGTATTTAACAAGGTATTCTATGACCTAAAGTTCTTATTTTACAAAATGCAAAAAAAGAGAGTCAATAAAAAATACATGAAGTAAAAAAGAGTTTTAACTTGAAGATAAAAAATTTATGGCCCGTCAATAAAAAAAATTAGAAAATTAAATTTAGATTCATGACTCATAACATATGAAATGCGACTGCTAAAGTTAATTGTAAGATTTTAATCTAATGCAGTAAAAGACAAATGGATGAAAATATATAAATTGGTGGCTTGCAAAGGAAAAGTAACTAATAAGTTTATGATAATTGTTATAGACTGTGAAGTACCTATCTATATTTATTTTGTAGAAAATAAATACAAAGAAAATGTATAATTTAGCATAAACAATTATGTACAGTTAGATGTTTAATTAAACAGTACACGTGCAAGTTCTTGCACTGGTTGATGGACTAGTACCTAAGAATTGGTTTTCTCTAATGGTATTTTCGCCACCGATTCGTAATAGAAAAAGGTGAAAATGACTTCCACTCTCTGTTCATGTGCAGATGATGAAAACTGCTTAGAGTTTCAACGCCAGTTCAGAACATGAACCGACACAGAACTCCCAAGTGTTCACCACCAGTTCGAGACACAAACTATGGTAAAAAATCATTTTCACTGTCAGTTGAGAACTAAAATCAGATATGAAAAGTTCTCCGACTCTCATCGTCGTGTGTCCTCGTCCACACGTGCTTCTTTGTTTGTGGTCGACAGGTGAGATCCATGTGCGCGTATATACATACGTCACCATGGGACTGGTGGTCTGGTGCTCTCGCGGAGTAGACGAATCAGAGACAAACAAAAGCATACGGTCTCTCTCCCCTGCCCTTTCTCCCTCTCGCAGGTCCCTCTTCCTCCATTAGCTCCCTTCCACTCTCTCCCCATCTAGGACCTCGGTAGCAGCTCTCGGTGCGGCCTGACTCGTGTTCACGTGACCTTTTGAGTTAGTTTTGATAGCTCTATGAGTAACCTTTTACTCAATTCCCCAGGTTGTTGCATGGATTTATAGTACTGTCTATTGACTCCACTCGTGTAGTCGTGTTCTTTAAATCGTCAAGAATCAATTTGACATTGGACTCCTCCCTATTCGAAAGATTTACTATACTATATCCTCTCTTAACTCGTGGGCTGTGGCAGAGGAGGGGTACGGCTATGGGCCCATGGCCCACGGTAGCCCACGGGTGCACTGCTTCGATCGATGGTCAAAGGTTATCGATCGAGCTTTGGACCTGCGTGTAGGTGCAGCGTCGGTTTTTCATGGGCCGTTTAGGCCCTAGGCAGATGGGTTGCTAGCTTGTCCAGTTGGGCTGGAAGCCCAACTTTTTTTAAAAGGCAAACAAAAGCATGAATGGCTTGTCTGCTCAAAAAGGAAAAACCTGAATGAATGAATGGCTTGTACTGCTCAGAGTTTCAAACTGTAAAGCTAGGTACAATATGCAAACTTTACAACGATGAATCCTTTTTTTTTTTTGCCGTGCGTAATCCTTTTCCACATGTTCAGAGCGAGAAATGAGCATCTTTTGTTCTGCAGAAGCAGCACTGCACTCGTCATTTTCTGCACATATATAGTCGGTTGGTTGGTTCCAGGGCGTGCTTGCAATGTTACGATTGCATCACGCACACTGACTGATACGATCGATCGCCAAGGGCTCAATACAATAATAATAATGTGCCCATCAGAGCAAGAAATAATACTACTAGTAGTACCTAAACCTGGCCATGTTCTCCAAAGGGCCCCTCTGTTTGTTGCTTCCATCGCCGACACTTCACACTCGACTCAGTAATCAGTACGCAGCCATGCCATGAAGAAGACGCCGAGGCAACACCGATGGCAGTGCATGCAGTCCGGATCTCCACGCCGCCATGTTGTGTACCCTGGGGCTGGCGGGCGGCTATAAGCCATGTGCAGACAGCAGATTCATCGCTGATAAGTATACTACAGTACTAGAGAATAATCTGCAACTAACACAGCGCATCTGTAAGCACGTGAGTGCGGCGTCTGGAGTGCACTCTGTCTCTGTTTTGTTTCTCTCTAGTGCCAGCGGAACATGCGAGATTCACTACTCGAATTATTGCTTCTATAATACTCCTACTCTCATGGCTTTTGCATTAGTTTGGTCCCTTTTGCCTCAAAAACATATTTTAAGTCCATACATTGATGTACGTAAAGAAATGCTTCGCTCATGTATTATATTTATATATAGCTTTCCAAAATATGTGGTGCTGGCACTTTCTCGCTCAAGCTTTTAAGATGGCCATTTATTAAAAAATCAAACTAGGGGCATGATAACCATTTTCCTTTTGTGATACAACGCAGTCGCAACTACGCACATTCAAAACACACACATACTAATATACTATACTATAAGTATGATTTAGAAAGTACTCCATGTCTCCCTCCGTTTCTTTTTCATGGGAATATTAAGATTTTTTTTGAAGATTTAGGAAAGATATATATTCAATAATATATTCCAACTATTACAAATTAACATTGTTTAAAGTATGTTTGAAATATTATTCTATCGACAAAATATTCATACATTACAGTCTGATGATGATTAATTGTTCAAAAATTTGATAAACATGTAGACTTTTTTTTTAGAATTACACAGTAGCCCAGAATAACATAGCCTGAGGGATAGATGAACATGTGCACATTTTCTTTAGGAGTTCTTAAGTATACCCGAGCATTCTTTGACTACCACTGATAGTCACGTGTAATTCTTCGGAGAGTCTTCCTTCCGCCTTCCCACGGAGAGTCCCACCGCCGTCGCCTTTCGCACCGCCGCCGCCGCCATCCACTACCACTGGTCCCCCTCCCTTCACTCCGGCATCTCGCCGGGGGTTGAAGGGAGTGGGGATCCATTGTTTTTAATAAATTTTCCCTATTAGATCGAGTCATTAGGGTTAGGGTTTCTCCATGCCAAATTTATTGGTATTGGAGTTTTATCTCCGCCTTCTCCTCTTCGGCTACGATGAAGGGGAAGGGTGGAATCGTCTTCCCCATGGCGGCTCCGTTGAAGATGAGGGTGACAACTTCGGCGTCAACATCTTCATTGACATGGTGACATGGAGACTTTTGTTTCCGGGCTGCGGCACGTAATATTCTAAGATAAATGGTCACTGCTCTTTTCTTGATCTTGGTATGCACATAATTGAAAACACAAACATGTTAGAGTTATAGTCTCAATTGATTAATCTAATTAACTCAACATAGTTTGTTCTTTAAGATTGTTCGTGGCACCATTTTCTTAATCCCAGTCTTAACCAAACGAGTCGAAATATTGTATTCTATCTTTGGAAGGTGATGGTCATACTCATATGAAAATTTATATAGAGATAGACAACCCTTTCATTGGTTAAGCAATTTTATTCTTTTCTGCCACGTGAACTTAAATGCAACATTAAATACTTAATCTTTTGATCTTACCACTTATGTCATAAGTAAACAAATTATGCAACATCAACCTTGTCTTGTTCAATGTGCCAAAAGATAGAGAAAACCAAATAAAGGGATAGATTTGGTTTTGTTGGTGTTTTTCTACCAGTAGAGCTCATGCACTTGATCTCTACCTTGATTTTGCAAACAGGACAACACATCGAGCAAAGTTTATTAATTCTACAAGTAAAAATTCTGTGAACATGCACACCGAGCAAGATGCTGCCAGCTACTATTAAAGCTCTACTTCAATCTGCTGGCCAAACCAAAGAACAAAGTGACATCACTAGAGATGCAACCATCAAGACCTCCATCTTTAAAATAGAGAGATACACAAGAGTGGAAGAAAAAGTCTGTCGGTAAACTTTAAATTTTGTACCCTTGTTATAAGGTACTATAGTAGTTATCTAATTAATTAGTATTTCTATCTACATTAATAATTTTAATTTAATATATTCATCTTCATAAATATTAAAAAGAAAATAAAAAATCTTTATTGCTTCATTTCTTTGCATCATAAAATATTAAAAAGCCTCACGTGAATAAATTTGAATATTTACTATGGTGGTATAAAAAATATAATAATAATAACTCTTGTATTTACTTTCTTGCATTATGAAAAGCCTAAGCCCCACAAGAATAAATATTCTCTGTGGTGGCATAAAAAAAAATAATACAACTATATATCATGCACACATATTTAATTTCTATATAATTCAACTAGAAAATCCTAAAAAGAAAATCCTGCTAAAACTTGTCAATTTGAAATCAACTCATAAGAATAATCAATTATTTATTGGCTGATCGCTAACCTCTTATTAAATTCGAGCCTCGAGTTTTGGTTTTCTTGTTAGAGTATAATTATGCAGGATAACATTATGACTAAAGAGTGAGTCTATCAGTGGAGCCCACTAGGATTATCGCTGACAAGCTCGTTCTAAAATATCATCAACACCAAGTATTGCAAATATCTAGCTTGGGGGAGGAGCATCCCCTAATTATCAGGTAACTATACCTAGGCGATTATCAAGTTTATTTTATATAGTCATAAAATACTAAAAAATATGTGAGCACATGAAGGTTCACAATAGTATTATAAGAAAATCTAAAAATACCAAAAAATATATGGGTACATGAATATCCATGTCTTTAGAGTCTTGTGAGTCTAATAGAAATAAAAAGATGAATAATAAATTAAAACCAAACAAATATACTTAGCTATTTACTAAGGTGTGATCATAGAGTGTGTCTATAGTCATTCTAGTTTAGAGTCAACTAAAAATTAAAGAATATTAAAATTTTGTTTTGGAGATAATGAATAGTTACTCTGTCGTAATTTCTTTCAAGTGCCTAGTTTTTAACTATGAATTCCCCTGAGTTTTGGACATGACTACTTTGATATAAGAATTTACTCTGAACCTAAAATTTGTGGAGGCATATGCTTGAGCTTAGTCTAGGTAATTGATTGATATGATACATGAACGTCTAAACTGCTATTTATCTTATTTTTAGCAATGTTAAGCTCTGGAGATTTATTTTAAAAATCTAAAATGTTACATGATGAACTTTTGTATGATAAAGTTTGAATTCCTACCAAAACCATATATGATATATTAAGAGTTAGGAAAACCTTTGCGCATTCATACTGCTTGCTTTGCACTGAGTTTAGTCAACCTTTATTGTATATCTTATAAGAGCCTTGTCATGCTTTTAAAATCAAGATCACTTACGCACTCCACCCACATATGCATTACTCCTACTTTAGGATGTAAGCGCAGTTATTTTCTACTTTTATCCAGATCCACCTTAAAAATATTTTTTTCTACATTGGGAGTAAACACCCAAAAATATACCCTATAGGCCAGCCCCCATTTAATTGCTCTAAGTCCTTATCATTATCTCTCCACTTATTTTTATTCAAAGGATGCACATGGCTATGCAAAAGTATTTAAAAAAAAGAGAAAAAGAGAAAAAAGAGAGTAAAAGATGGACAAGTGTCCCAGCAATTAAAACAATAGGTACATAAATGCCCGCCTCCCAGATTATAAGAAAAAAATAAAGAGTAAAGATAACTCATGTTTTCCCGTAAAAAGTTCTAAGTTTTAAAGGAGGAAGTTATTTTCAAAGAGCAAAAGTAGAATTAGGATTAGCCACCGTATATACACCTATCCACCATATTCTATACACATGTATATCTTGATTTAATTGTATGTCTCGATTCTCTGTGGATCCATTGTTTAACTTTACAATATATGAATTGCAAGTATGTTCATTCTTGTTATTGCCACTCCTATAAGCTCCACTATGATCCTTAGTTGTAGGAAGGCATGACATCATTAATGCCTCAGTGAGATTCATAAATACCATATATAATAAGAGACTTGAGGGTGTCATACAATTAAACTCTAAGTTTTATTTTGAAAACTTACAAAACTCTAGAGTTTTGGTACTATGAAGAATTTGAGACATGGTGTTTGACTTGATTGTTGTATCTTTCGATTACTCAAGACTCATGCATAAGCTGTAAAGCTCCATGGTTAAAGGTAAAATGAGTAAGTTTAGATGTCAGAGCAGTTATTGTCTAAACCGGACGAAAATTTCTGTAAGAAAGCAAGTGTACTTAAAAGAAATAAAAGCATTACAGTAACTTCTGATCCAAATATATTAATAATTAGGCTTAGGATGTTTGCCAAGGGACTGGTAAAAGGTAAGCTTGGAGGAGTTGTTGACGGTGGATAACGTCAATTTTTATTAGAACTTTAGACATGTAAAGGCACATGAATACACACTAGTCTAGGGTTTTAACTGACAATTTTCATGAGTTTTGCATATTCTGTATTTTCCAGGGATTATTTCAGAAAAGCATAAAAGAGGGATTAGAGTGCGTAATTATCACGAAACTTATTCGTGAAGGCAACAATCACTAACGGGACGATGGAAGGATCTAGAAGACACCCGAAGCAGCGGGACCCACAGTGGCCACCAAGTGGGGCCGGCCGGCCCCACCCTGGCGCCGCCAGGCGCCCTAGGTCAAGGGGTGGCGCTCTCCTTCTGGAGTCTTTCTCCCACGCTTCCTTGGCACCTAAGTAAAGCATCCCTATGTCGATCTAAGGTCGGTTTGATCCGACGGTGCATATAACGTGAGACGCGGATCGATGACGTGGCGGTTCCTTGCCCTCTACTCCACCTCGGCCTATATAATGACGCCCCAAGGCTCCTCCTAGAGGCATTCTATATCCCGGTGCTTCATATTCTTTACATAAATTAGGGTTAGGGTCCCTCTAGTTGATCTAACTCTAGTTGATCTAGTTCTAGTTCATCTAGATGTAGCAATTAGGAGAGACTAATTCTTCTAGATCTAGTCTTGTTTAGAGAAGTGGAGAGATAGAGTAGAGGAGTAGAGTTCTGGAGGAGTTCCGGCCTGTCGGCGCTTCTCCGTGGCTGTATTCTTCTGAATTCAACTCCCTCGCCTGGAGCTGCGTTTTGAGGTACTTTTGTATTCAACACTCCGATTCAAGTAAGCAGTTGTTCTTATTTATTCTTCAGTTTACAACTCATATTGAGTATTTTGATCTTGGTAATTACTTGATTGAAGTAGTATTTCGTAGTGTAGGCATGGTGGTTAGGCTAGGTTTACTTGTGAATATCCCCTGATTGGCCGGATAGTGGTAGCTCGCGAAAGTAACTTTATAGCTTCATTGAATCCTCTGTAGTCCACTTTCTGTTGATAGGATCGATAGGCACAAAAGTTCTTGATAGGAGAGAACTCTGATTTCTGCTCTTATTCAGGTTACTGTCCAGTTAGAACCGTATTATACAAGTTTACCGGTAGTTGGAACTAGATGTCAATAGCTATCTCCTCTTTCTTGATATTATCTATTCTAATTGTTGGGTTAAGTCTATAGACTTTGTCATCATCACAACTGTTCTCTATGGATATGATATTTAAAACCTCCGGGTAAAATGTGACGTCGGTATGATATCTGTGCGCTTGCGGATAATCTTACTTAAATCTTATTTAATGGAGTGCAGTTAATTTATACCAACAATCATCATATAATATAATTCTTCTTTGGTAAAAAAAGAGCATTCTTTGACTAGGAAAATAAAGCCTGCTAGTTTCATTTCCCAGTCAAATTAAAGAATGCTTGGGTATACTTAAGAACATCAAGTCGATCAATTGTCATCTATCAAGGGCTTGCACATGGTTTTCTAGTCTTAGGCCTTCTTTTATTGACTAAGCATAATCATTAGCCGTACGTAGATAAAAAATAGAGAACTACTTTCTTCATAGAATATAGTGTGTATTATATCTAAATACAAGAGAATTTTGGGAAAAAATAACAATTTTACATTAAATAGATGCACAAATTCGGTAGGTACTATATTGCCACTTGCCATTTATCAAGCAAACACCTTTTTTTATGTTGATGACAACGTTTATACATGTAGGAATTAGATTATTATGTAGGATATATGTTATATTCAAGGATGGAATACAAATTAGCCGATGTATGTTTAGATCCTAACTAATAAGTGCATACATAAAGCAGCAATAAAATAGATATGCTCTGTTTCCCTCTTTATTAATTGTACGTGTATAAATAATAAGCTGTAATCTATATTTCGTTGCAGTAAACTTATATTCACTTTTCAAATCTGTATGCATAAATTTTTCCCCTCTGTATAGCAGCTCCTATTGGAACTCACACCAAATAGGAAGGTACAAATGATAGATACAAAAGAAACGCGGAACTAATTGCAAATTGGGACCTCCATTTGCAACATGTAAATGCAAGGGGCGCTATTCCTTATTCGTTAGGCGTAGGCTTGTACCATTTCATATCCTCTCATTTGCATTCCAAAAAAGAGGAAGACTAGTTATATAGGCTGTTGCCGTTCCAGAAATGTAGCGGTTGCTCAACTTGAATTAGTTGTCATGTACATATCATTCCATTAACATTATATTGTCATGTAATAAGCACAGTATACAACTGATGACATGCATAAGACTATATATTCTTATAATGGCAAACTGTTTTCTAAAAAAAAGAGATTAGGTGGTTTCTATTGTCAAGGATGATTATAGTAATACCGAATAGATAGTCGGATTTCTATTTGTGTGTGAATGAACTTATAGAATTTATCATTTTTCTAGCTTTTCTCATGTTTGAGGGCTAGTGTGGGGCCTCTAATCAGTAATAGCCATAAAATTTGGATGGTTCATGGAACTAATAATCTTAGGGACAACAATTTTGCATGCATTTCTAGTCTGAATTATTTCCTTCAGAGTCAAAATATGGCATTTAAATTGAGCCCAGCTTTCCACTAACGTAAAACTCAAGTGCATGCATGCACATTATTTGTAGTAATGGTTTTGCTTTTATTTTACTTCTCAAAAAATTGGCTAAAAGCTAAGATTTCTTAGTGGGGAAGCTACATACAAGAAGGTACATTTTAAAAAAATTTCTTCAGTCATAATATGGCATTTAAATTGAGTCCAGCTTTTTGCTAAAGTAAACTCAAGTACATGCATGCACATTATTTGAAGTAGTAATGGTTTCGCTTTTATTTTTCTTCTGTCCAAAAATTGGCTAAAAGCTATGATTTCTTAGTCGGCAAGCTTCGAGGTCTTAATTTTCTTCAGTTCGAGGGCTTGACAAAAAAAAAAGTGTATATTTTCAATGAGAGAAGGGATGTGGCGGGACAAGTAGGTTGTCCACTTGTCATGTGCCCAGATCTGACAACATTTTGCTTGTTGTTGCAAGTTTGCAACGCCGAGGACGACGGGAGATTATTCGTGGCTGCAAGCTAAGTTCACCTCCACCATCCTTTCCCTCTCTCCCTCTTTTTCTGCGGCCACATTCGTTTTGCTTTCGAGGCCATTATAAGTGGTCTCCCCATATAATACTTAATACAGTACACGCCATCTAGACAACTTGACGACCTTAATTAACTAATAATTCCTTGAATCAAAAGGAAAATCGCGTGCAGTGTGTAGTACCATGTTTGTTGGAGACCTTGGCCAGCACTTGCAGAGTAGTAGTAGTACATATTGCTGCGCATGCATTGGATCGGATCGATGCTGGCTTAGCTTACAGCAATAGCAATTATTAGAGGATGCATGGGACACTGACGGCGATGTCATGAGCGCCCTGGATCGCAAGAACATATATAAATCCAAGAGGCGGATCGGTGGACTCTGATGATGGCCATGGTGATGGCGATCGGGATGCCCCAGCCCCAAATGCAACCCCAGGAGATCGAGACGAGACCACGGGTCCCGCAAGAGACAAGGCCAAGAAATATCGTCGTGGCCATGCCATCATCATGATCTGACCGATGTGTAAGTAAACCTGGCGCCAGATTCCACAATAATTGTTGCCCGATGACGTCGGTGGTGTCACGAAATGACGAAATAATACAAGCGGTTCTTCATCAACCATTCACCTCGCGTTCCGATCCGTCGCCGTCGATGCTCCTGTCATGGCGGCCGGCGCTTCTGTTTCCTGAGATGATGCCGCCGGCGCACCAGCCAGCCGGCCGTTTTAATTGGTACGGCCAGGGCGACGGCGATCGCGACATGTACTCTTTCAACAAAAAAGAAGACAAGCACCGGACGCTAGTCCGGGTGGTGAAGCCTCCGGCTGTGGAGGCCACTGATCGTGGGTTCGAACCTTGTTCGGCTCTTGATTTCCCACGGGAACAGTGTGTTCCCTAATAAAATCTCCGCTTGGGACTTGCAAGCGTCTGTCACGCGTGATCTTCTGATGGGAGAGTGACGCGTCCGCCACCCACGGAATCAAGATAGATCGATAGATTTCGGCGATCTCAAGAAGGGCCGCGGTCTCGGATCCGAGTGTAGTTGTAGTTGTTTGTACACGGGTGGTGTGAGTTGTGTGCGTGTGGTGTGTGAGTGTGCGTGTGTATGAACAGATGCTACGGCTGTATCCAGATGAGAGATGTCAAAAAAAAAAAAAAAGACAGAGAGTCTTTGTTCTTTCGTTTAATTAGATGATGGAATGGAAGGACGACAGTTCGTTCAAAGTGCTGAATATGCAGATCAGTAACACAATACACATGGTGTGCTTGGATCTCGATCGATCGGCATCCGCAGACATGCATGCATGGATGATTATTGGCGGTGGTACACATGCCGATCGATGCGCTGGCCCATATGCATATGCCGCCGTGCTTGACCACCAAGCGTATGCGTACACTGAGATTATTCTCCCGCTTGGATCTTGTCACGATGCACGTACTCTACACATTTCAATCTGTTTCCAAACTACTCTCGCTCCGTTTCAAGTTATAAATTATTTAGGCTTTTCAAGAAACCTAGACATGCTCAATGCGGAGTCGCAATTGTGGCCACGGCGACCGATCTCGCTAAGCGGTGGCTAGTTTCGGAAGTGTCCTGATGCGCAATTCCACTTTGGCGAATGTTCATTGTATTCAAATCCAGCGAACCATTGAGTACTCCCGTAATTTTCTGTTTTTAGCAAAAAAAATTCCACAACTTTCCTTTTTCCGAAAGTTCCTAATTTATACATGTAGGGCCTGCTTGGTTTACAACCAAATTTTGCCCAATAAAAAATTTGGCAAGCCATTGTTTTGGCTATCAATTGGTTTGCTGCCAAAACTTGCCAAGCTCTCACATTTGGCTTGCCAAATCTATGGCTTTTTTTTCCCTAACTTTGGCTTACCAAATCTTTAGTATGGCAAAATTTGGCCGCGAACCAAGCAAGCCTGTAACTTTTATGAATAACTTCTTAGCACAACTTTAACAGCAACTTTCTTTTTTTGCAAAAAAAAAAAAAAAAAAAAAAAAATTCTGCAACTTTCCTTTTTCAAAAAGTTATTCACTTATACACATAACTTTTATGCATAACTTATTAGCTAAACTTTGACAACATAACATTTTGTACATAAGTTATGTTTCATAGTTTCCGCTTCTGTGTTTCGAGTTTATGTATAAATTTTTAGTTAATTCGTCATTTGTATTCAATAACTTTTAGGAAAACTCTAAAAAACCCCTCCAACTATTAACGTTGGTGCACTTTATACCCTGAACTACAAAAGCTGGGTATTGTACACCTAAACTTTAGAAACCGATGCAAATAACACCCTGGAGGCGGTTTTGGAGAGTGGTTTTGCTACAGATAACGTGGTTTTTGTCTTTTTTTTTTGAATCTTTGAAAAATCATAGTAAGTCACAGAAAAATCATAAAATAGAAATCTAATTTTTTTGGACTCCACATCAGTAGATCTACACAGTGAACATATAATATAGTGTATTTTAGTATAAAGTTTTTTCTTTGTAATTTTAGACCTATATTTTTTGTAATTAAATGGAATAATTCATAACCATAATTTCTATGGTCGAATTATGATGAAATTGTTATGGTGAGCTTATTATGATATGCTTGAACTGTAGTAAAAATTTTATAATTATTGGATCATTTATAGTTTTATTTATATTTAACAAGCATAAACCTAAGTATAAACCTAAATAAATCTATAACTAAGTTATAAATGATCCAATAATTATAAAATTTTTACTACAGTTCAAGAATATCATAAAAATTTCACCATAATTCAACCATAGAAATTATGGTTGTGAATTATTCTATTTAATTACAAAAAAATATAGGTCTAAAATTACAGCTAAAAACTTTGTACTAAAATATACTATATTATATAGACCTACTGATGTGGAGTCCAACAAAATTAAATTTTCTATTTTATGATTTTTCTGTGATTTATTATGATTTTTCAAAGATTCAGCCGAAATAAATAAAAAAGAAAAAGACAAAACTATGTTACTGTAGCAAAACCACCCTCCAAAACCGCCCCAGGGTGTGATTTGCACCGGTTTCTAAAGTTCAGGGTGTACAATACCCGGTTAGTTCAGGGTATAAAGTGCACCAACGTTAATAGTTGGGGGTTTTTTTTAGACTTTTTCCATAACTTTTATGTTTTTAAGTTTTGACATAAATTATAAGTTGAGTTATTTCTTTATATTTAATTACTTTTGTACACAAATTGTTCATAGTTTACAAGTTTTGGTTTAAGTTATACATTATAAGTTATGCATTGAAGTTATGTATACTTTGTGTTTACAAGTTTTGGTCTAAGTTATACATATAAGTTATGCGTTGAAGTTACATTGGCGGAAATAATGCTCAACTATGGCGCTCAATGCAAATGGACAATTGTGTCGTATGCTTTCTCTAGGGACAATAGTGCCTCTTGAGTTGGCTATAGCCTATGTTGACCGTGCAGTTGAGAATGGTGACACATGCTAGTGCCCGACTCACCATTGCTACAACAACCAGCGAATGGCAGCTTGTGCGAGGATGCTCGTGGCTTCTCTAGAAGCCTGTGGGGGCAGAAACAAGATGTGGCTTCCTGTGGTGGCCGGTGCCATATAGGATGGAGGCACTCTTTCTGGGCTGGTGTGGAGTCAACATGTTACGCATATCTGTGACCTTATGGGCAATCCCATATTTTGGTGGTTTGCTATGGTCTTTTTTGAAGCTGCTGTTTTAGATTTGGGTACGGGAGTTGTCGGTGAAGGCCTTCACAGCCTTTGACTTTTGGCTGACATTGGTGACACCTATGGTGGCACGTCCCATTGTAGAGGCATTGTTATGAGCCCCCTTTATCCTTATGAGTTTGGTTTAAAAACATTTGATTCTCCTGTCGGCGTTGACAGCATCTACGTACGAACATTGTTTCCCTTCTTAGAGGCATTCTTATGGGAAAAGTATCTCTTTCTTAGTTTGCATCGCTTATTCCTAGTGGCATGCAAAGTGGTGTTTTGACGATTGGTGCCTATGCATGGAGTTCGCTAGTGTTGTGTTTCTTGGGGTGGTAGCTTTGTTGTTGCTCGTGAGGGTGGTGTTTTTTATTTGGTTTTCCTTTTGTTGTTCTCTAAATATATGCCTGTATACTCTTGTCTTCAATTCGCTTTTGATTAGCATAGTGCATATCCAAGTACATAATAAAAGCTATATATTAAAAAACAAAATATCTTATAATTCCAAAAAGGAGCTAGGAATATATATATATATATATATATATATATATATATATATATATATATATATATATATATATATATATATGGATAAATTTTCCGTACGCCCTAGGAGTAATTACTCCCTCCCCCTGAGCACACACGAGTAGAGGCCGGCCAGCAGTGAAGCTAACAGGTTTAAATCAACTTGACCCGTTTGTATTAGTATGCGTATATATGGGAATTAAAAAATAGCGTACGTCCGTATAGCAGGGTAATTAGCGTGGAAAGCGGATCAAGTTAACGATGGGCTGAGTAATATATGTAGGCTAATTTATCTCTATCCATGACCGCGGCCAGCGGACGGCAGCTCCCTCCGAGATCCGCTGGTGGATCTCTCCCAGCGGCGGCTGCGGCGAGCTCTCCCCACTTCCACTAGCGGCGGCGACGGCGAGCCTCCCCTCCCGGCGGCGGCGGCGGGGCCCTCCACAACCGGCCGTCGAGCATCACGCAGAGGGACGGTGGCCTGGTCCTCTCCACCAGGCGCTACTCTCCACCATTGGCCATCGTCACGCAGAGGCCGTGACGTACTGACGTGCCCCTGTCCTCCACCCCTCGGCGGCGATTGACGGTACCTTTGCTGCGACTTACCTGCCTTCCACCGGCGTCGTGACGCACACATAAATCCTCCTCTGTTCTCCGTGACGCGAAAGGAGGAGTCGACGCCGCTCTGGTCTCCATCGATCGGCGGTGTGACAGCTGCATGTGCTACACGCTAGATTCTGAACTGTAACATGAATTTTTCCTTACCACTGCCCACAGGACTGGTGGCCGGCCGGGCAAGGACAGTACAGTAACGTAGTATACCACATCGATCTTTGGTCACGGATCACCACGCCAGATGCGTCAAGCCAGACTGTCGATTAATAAGGAGCTACTATGTTTGCTAGATCCTCTTGCATGTCTTGACTCTTGAGGCATTTCTCGATGTCCCCTGTGTCTGGTGCCGGCGGCTTGCCACCTGCACCACAAAGGAATCCATGCACATAGAATGCCGGCAATGGCAGTGAAGGCTGGTTCTATTATCTTTGGATTTGTATCAATGATGTTTTGATTTCTGCATGTGAGTATTACATTGGTGAATTTTGTCAACAAAAGTACATACACAGGCACCGTTCTCACAGAAGTATGCACATATACGTGAATGTATGCACATATACTCCGGCCGTGTTGTTTAAGTATGTATATACTAGCTAAATCTGGGCGTATGTATGCATACTAGAAAATTTTGCCTTCATATTCCATTTAAAAAAGTATGAACGCATACGTCTTCTAAGAAAAAAAAACGTATGCGTATATCCTCCTCTTCAAAAAGTATGAATAAGTACTCTTATGAAAAAAAAAGTATGAATAAGTTCTCTTGTGAAAAAAAAAGTATGAATAAGTACTTTTGTGAAAAAGTACACGTCCATACTTTATTCACGCTAAACATGTATACACATATACTCTGTTGAAGTATATGCATACTAATAGGCGTTTGTCAGCCCGTTAACCAACGTCTTAAGTTATCTGGCACGAGCTGAGACCGAACGGACACAAATCAGTCTCGAACTAGAAAAGCCTAGATCGTATAACCCAGATCCGATCCACACGGGCATTATCTGGCCACCGGCTAATTTAATAATTTAGTCAGGTATATACACATCCAGTTACGTACGTACGGAAGCCGTATACCCATTCCGCCAACAAACCAAACGGGTCCGCGATTATCAGCCCGTTTCCAGGTGCCTACGAAGTCGGACGCCGGGTTTCTGTGTATACTTTCGGTGGGAGTAGATACTCCCGGGAGTACAGAAAACTCACCCTATATATATATATAATCTTCATTCTTAGTCTCTACTACCTAGCTAGAATATATATTCTTAACATGATGAGTCGTCAGTCAACCCACTCGTAACTCTGTCTTTTTCCTTTACAAAATGCATGCATTATATAGTGAGAATCAGCGCAGCAGTAGTACATGTTCTGGAGTACTACATATATGCATGCATCTATTGGAGACCAGCTGACGGCACGGTAGCATGACACGTACTGTGTGTATCCTTTTGTCCGAGCGTAGATCCTCATGGCCCATGCATGGTCCCTCGCTACTCACCGTGTTGTTGCTTTCAGTTTACAAATCATTCTGGTCCTTGATCATTTTGGGGCATCTTGTGCAATTAATGCAGAAAACGAAACACCTGTCTGATGCTCCCTTCTGCTTTTTCTTCCCTCTCCGGGCTGATGGGCTCCCTTGCTGTTTCAGTGTTTCTTCGCCGAAACAAATAATTCTACTAGTAGGGTTAGCTTTGGAGTCTGACCTGATGTTGAGATCCATCCGACTGGCAGGCATCTGATAATGCCAATGTTAAGCATTGAAGGAACAGGCATGGGTCCATATAGCCAAGTTGTGAAGGAGATCAGGGTCAGGGCCTTTTCAAAAAAAGATCAGGGTCAGGGTTTGTGATTTTCTTTATGTCGATTTTGTTCATGAAAATAGAAAAATCTAATGTTGATGCTCATATTTTAGCTAGGAGCTTGATCTCTTGGCTGTTAGAACCGTTTTTTGGCATTTGTAAATTTGTAATTCATAAGACCAACTCCATCAATAAAGAGTGTGACATTCCCTAAAAAAATTCTACAAGTAGTTTGCTATATGTTGCCTTCACGTGATGTTCTCACGATCAAATCTTGAATCTATAGTATTTCAGTGTTTTATGTGTCAATCAAACGAGTAAAAGAAAACTCAAGCGTTTTTGGGCAGGCATGGATGGATGGATTTGCAAACATGAATGATTATTGGCGCCGCACTCGATCGGACGACTCCGAATAATGGGTCTAGCACCGTACCCAGACTCTCCACGCTCAGGCTCCCGGTCCAACGGTTTTTTTTTTTTTTTTTTTTTTTGAGGGGAAAGCGATTTCCATTACTCTGACAGTGCTGAATCATCAGCAATTATAGATTGAACAAAAGAAGGGATGGAAACCAAAACTGGTTCCTCATCCGTAAAGCAACTACCAAGAACAGCCAATTCATGTGCCACCCTGTTAGACGCTCTTGGTTTTTGTTGGATACGCCATGAGATGAAATTCAGTGCTAGTAGACGCCCAGTTGGAAACTGCTCCGAGTAGGCGCACGGCTGCCCGACTAGACCATCGGCCTTGGGCCGAGCTAAATAGTATAGCAACTAGAGTCAACCAGAATCTGGAACTTCTCTTAGTGATGTGGGGTTTTTTAGTGTTTTAACATTCAACATTTAGTGTTTTAATATTTTCAACATTTAGTATAAACTTTCTCTACCAAATATCTCCTAGTGATGATTCCTATATGTGCTATGACTAGTTGTACTATTTTATTACTATTTAAAAACAATAGGAGAACATCATGTTTTAGTATGTCTCCAAGTGAGAGATTCTAGTTGGCCTCTAAGAGACTATGGAAGTCACCAATTGGGTTAACATGCAAATGTATCCAAGGTGGCGGAGAGAGTAGAAAAAATGGTCTCGCTAGCGAGCCACCCAGTGCTAGACTCGCACACGTAACCTGCCTGTCTCATGCTTCCAGGTTTTGTAGATTCGAGAGAACTTTTTTATTTTATCCGAGCTATATGTTAGCTAGCTTTTTGGACTTACCGCTGTGGACGCCCTACCTGCCTCGCCTCAGCGAGTGCGCCCATACCACACAACACCCTAAGAGAGACCCACCCATACATGGGGGAGCTTAAACAAATTCTAGATGCACCCATACCAGTACGGTCTACATAGATTTGTTCCTGCCCATACGTATGGTTTTTCCTGCATTTGGGGGCGAAGACCAGCGCAGTCTTCACGAGCAAGTGTCCATGCTCTTCGTGCCACAAATGTACTTGGCAAGACTGCATGGAGCATGGCTCTCATCCAATCCTACAGCTAACCTATGTGAATCAGGAAGACATGAAAGACTTCATAGCTACTAGCTCTTAGGACCCTATTCTACGAACTCCAGCATGAATATGGTCACCCAAAACTGAGTACTACAACGCCTGACTATGGCAACACATGGCAATAGTAGCAAAGAGTACTGGAAGGTTCTCCAGAAAACTAGTTGACATGTAGGAACACTCCATCCCTCTCTTTTGCAACCCTGCCCCTTAGTAGGGGTGACAGGGGTTTTCTTTCTTCTTCAGCTCTAGGGGAGTATTAGACCACTCTCTTTGAAATACTCACAACTGTTTGTAACCTATACGACTATAAAACTTGTGCTCCACGACAAAACGCATGAATACAAATTTAGTAGTTGGCGACACGAAATACCGATGGTATTCACTTATCTCTGAATAAATCAACTTCTGAAGTGATCTTAAGTCAACCATTTTATTGATTAGCTAAATTTACAAGGAAAAGACTAATATTTCTGACAGAAAATTATTACAGTTAAATATAACGCTAGTACACGAACTATTTCTCTTGACACTAGCGTTTCATCTCTACTGGCGGTTTCTCTTTAGAACAGCCTGTAGAAATCGGCCCTATTTCTACTGGGGGTTCTCTTAAGGAACCGCCCGATGCGATTTCTACCGACGGTTTTCTTAAGGAACCGCCCAGTAGAAATCGACTATTTCTATGGGCGGATTTCTTAAGGAACGCCCGGTAGAAATCGATATTTTACCGGGCGGATTTCTTAAGGAACCGCCGGTAGAAATCGATTTCTACCGACGGTTTCTTAAGAAATTCCGCCCAAGAGGGAATAATTTTGAAATTAATTTTTTTGAGTTTTTCAAACTTTCTCGGATGGAGAAACTCCCAAAATAAAAGTTGTAGATCTCAAAAAGTCATGAAACTTTGTAATTGACAACTTTTTCATTTAAAATCATCTTTTTATGGAAAACTACGAATAAAATTTTCAAATTTGAAATTTAAATTTTGCAAATGACCTCGGATGAAGAAACACTCTAAATAAAAGTTGTAGATTTTGAAAAGTTATGAAACTTTGTAGTTGAATATTTTTTCATTTGAATTCATTTGGACCCTCAAATATTTAATTTTTTCGTCGGGTTTGTATAATATGTGGGGAACAAAAATGAGATGTAGGCACAAGTCAGTGTATGGTGCAGTGGTAAGGGAGGGATCGCGTAAGGCCGAGGTCACGGGTTTGAAAAATATTTTTTGCCTTTTTAAAATATTTTTTTGCTATTTTTGGGTGTTTTCTAGGCAATGATTTCTACAGGCGGTTCCTTAAGAGAACCGCCTGTAGAAATCGATTTCTATTGGTGGTTCTCAAACAACCGTCAGTAGAAATGGCCGATTTTTACTGGCCTCCCGTACTAGCGGTTCCGAAAAACACCAGTAGAAATGCGTTTGGAACCGCCAGCACAGGCCTTTTCTGTACTAGTGTAACATGGAATATATTTTCATAATATGCTTTTTATATCATAACTGTCATGTTAATACTCCTTTATATAAATTGATTGATCAAACTTAAGGAACTTCGAATTAGAATATCTATAGAAACTGATTTATTCATGAACATGTAGTAGGTACATAAAAAAAAGAGAGATAGGAGAGTATGGGACAAACAGAGCTGCCTCGCTCCAAAATCTTGGAAACAGACGTCGAAATATCTGGGCAAGCCGTGACTGTCACTTAGATGTGTACGAAACATTGCTTTCGATTCGCGCCAACCAGAGAGGAGGAATATATAGATGCAACTTTCTTTGATGCTTTTCGATTTTTGGACCAGTAATGAAAAAAAGTGGGGTGTTGCATCAAACGGCATTATAATTGCAGTGGAGAATCGGGCTGAACAGGAGGAGTAATTGACATGTGATCTCGACGTATGTTGTTGCTAGGTTGCTCGTGTCATTTGCTTCAAATTGCTTTCGTTGCTTCTGAGGACAGCAAGGCAATGCAACCCATCAGGCTGTTGCAAGAGAAAAAAGAGAGGCTGTTGCTCTTGCTCAGGCTTCCTATTCCAACAACGAAATTAATTGTAGGCTAATGATCTCAGGCTGTTGCATTCGTTACGTGGACGAGCTCCCCACCCCCATTTTGTTTTCTCCTGTGTCAACATTTCATTTTTTGCTTCGTCCTAAATGTCAACTAATGTTGACCGGAGAGGGAGTAATTTTTGGCAAAGGTTTCTATCGATTTCAGACAACTCAACTATAGAAAGGTCTGGAGTTTAGCCACTCAACTATAGAAATGTCTGGAGTTAATTACGTTGCACAAACTAAATTAAATTAAAGTATGTAATTACGTTGCACAAACTTATACCCCCTGAAAAGAATATAATTCTAGCAGCTTAGTACCAAATTAAATTAAAGTATCTTATATTTAACTAATTATTTTTTAAAAAAAATATAGTTACGATATCAAACAACAATTTTATAATATGCTTATTTGATATTAAAATATTAATATTTTTACTTATATATTTGCTTAAACTTTACACTTTAACCGAAAAATGCGTAGAATTGCATGCTTTTATGGATAGTTCGTAGCACTGCTTTTTGTCAAAAATTTGACCATTGCTTCTTTCCGGGCTCAGGTTACGTACCTTACATCACATCACAACTTTATTTTACTGAATAAATATCAGGAAATGTTGATCTATATATGCCAACACACATTAATTAATATAACACGAAGCACACCTAGATTTTTCTTGATCTCAAGATATGGACAGCTGAAATTGAATATACTCGGACGTCATACTCCAGGCCCCCAGCTGTAGGATTCTTTTTGACGGTCGATCGTCATTCCCTGCCAAAATCAAACCAAATAATTAACCGTGAGTTTCTGTCAGGTTCCCCACGCCGTTTTAAAATCCCACAGCCGTTTTGTCCAGACGCTGAACGGGAAGGATAATCTCAAAAAAAAAAAAAAAAAAAGGATCGGTCATTTCTACTGGTAGTTGTTTGAGAACTGCCAGTAAAAGGCCGGCGGGATTCGAAACCGCGACCTCGGCCTCGCACGATCCCTCCCTTACCACTGCACCACACACTCAATTGTGCCTACATCTTATTTTTGTTCCCCACGTATTATATAAACCCGACGAAAAATTAAATATTTGGGGTCCAAAAGAATTAAAATGAAAAAATGTTAAACTACAAAGTTTCATAACTTTTCAAGATCAACTTTCATTTAGAGTGTTTCTCCATTCGAGGTCATTTGCAAAATTTGAATTTCAAATTTAAAAATTTCGTTCATAGTTTTCCATAAAAAGATGATTTTAAATGAAAAAGTTGGCAACTACAAAGTGTCCTAACTTTTCGAGATCTACAACTTTTATTTTGGGAGTTTCTCTATCCGAGGAAGTTTAAAAAACTCAAAAAAATTAATTTCAAATTATTTCTACTGGCAGTAGAAATCGATTTCTACTAGCGGTTCCTTAAGAAATCCACTAGTAGAAATTATCGATTTCTACTAGCGGTCCTTAAAAAAACCGCCAGTAGAAATCGTATTTCTACTTCTACTGGCGGTTCCTTAAGAAATCCACCCGGTAGAAATTATCGATTTTCTTGGCGGTTCTCTTTTCTTGGCAGTTCCTTAAGAGAACCGCCTTTGTAGAAATAGGGCCGATTTCTATAGGCTGTTCTAAAGAGAAACCGCCCAGTAGAAATGAAACGCTAGTGTCAAGAGAAATAGTTTGTGTACTAGTGATGTTCGCTGTAATTTTTTTTTTTGTCGAAAATTATTGTGCTTAATAAATCTTGCAAAATTTACAATAAGTTATTCATATTAGTATGACATTACAGTAAAAGTTTCACTATCATCAAGGCTTCTATTATGTAAGTTATTCATACTTATGGTGAAGAAAAGATATGTTATATTTGATTTATGAAATATATTATATTACATTATATATATATAATATATCATTTACTTTGAAGAAGTTGTTTTTTCATCAATTAGCAACACAATGGTATATAGAAATAATATCATAACTGATCATGGCTATATACAAGCATTAAACAATTTATAGACACCCAAACAGACAATGGTTGTATGTGGGTTGTAACAACCTATTTGTTTAGCCGTCTATATTATAAATTTCAAGAACTTACAACAGTTGTCTCTATTGTACATGCCCTAATGATGGACATGACAATGATGAGGAGGCTGATGATTTGGATGATGAGGAGGAAGGGGATGGAACTTTGTCCAGGGTACCTCTCACGTTGGAGAGAATTCCAAGATGAAAACTCCATGACTCAGTGAGCAAGCAAGGTACTAGTGCTGGTGCTGTTCGAGCATGTTAATATTTGGGATCAGGAAAGACAGTTTATTCAGTCTAATGGAAGGTTTGGAAGCTGAGCTGTTAACAGCTGGTGAAAAAGAGTTCGACTAACAATCCAGTTTTCATTGATGTGGACTACGAAGTTGCTAGAGTTTCATTATGTTAATTAGGATGGTACAGATGGTATCACTCTAGGACTTGACACTTTGAGTCCTCTTGGTCAGTCAAGGGGTGAGCTAACTCATTGTGGGATAGGGAGTGCAGTTGAACCTACAACAGTTCATGTAGTTGTCGGAGATGATGGTCAGTCAACTATTGATCAGTTGACTAAAAATGGAGGCACAGCTGATTCTATCGATTCTCCTCGAATGGGGAATATGTTTACTCCTGAAACTATTTGCTCTAATAACTACTCTGAGTGTAAGATCATTGGAAACAAATGGCTAAGCTTGCTAGAAGAGGAGTCCCACTACACGAAATGGGAAGAATTCAAAAACACTGGCAAAGGCAAGTAGTTCTCATGAGGAATGCTCTCAACTACTTCGCAAAATGGAACTGCAAGGCTTTGATGAGCAACGATCAATTGGCTGACGGCTTTACAAAGCCCAACAAGCGTGCAAGTTACAAGACTTCGAAACAATCCAACCTCTGCAAATTGTAATTGAAGGGGACTGTGTTTAATCTCCTAAGTTTGCATGACTATGTTTAATCTCCTAAGTTTTCATGGATTGGCATGACGCCATCACGTCCTTGCGTCGCCGCCCTGGTTCTATCGTGTCCTAGCACCACCCTCTTGCTTGAAGATCCGTCGACTTTTGGTTCGAGTCTTTAGTCTCGACCAATTTTACGTCCTGAACTAAAGAAAGCATTAGTCCCGGTTAGAATTACCAATAAAGAGACTAAACTCTCCTGAGCAACAGCCAGGGACGTAGCTTTTGCAGGAGAGAACCTTTAGTCTCGGTTGGTGACACCAACTGGGACTAAAAGACACTCTTTAGTCACAAACCCGAACTAAAGGTTTCCCACTCGGGACTAAAGGTCTCCCATGGGTTAATTTAAAAGAAGAGGACTTAGGACTTGACAGATGTGGTGTGCGGTTGGGTTGGTAAGGAAGCTACACGTGAAACAAGAGGCATTGGGTTTGAATCTCATGCACAACAAAAACGGTCTCTCAAGATTTAAATTATTTTTTTAGTTTGAGGATGATCTTTAGTCCCGGTTCGTGAACCGGGACTAAAGGCCAGTACCTTAGTCTCGGATCCGTAGTTCCGGTTGTGCAACCGGGACTAAGGGGGGTTTTCCAACCGAATTAAAACCCACCTACGTACTAGTGAACCTTCTTGACGTGACCTGACGCCTTTGCGCAGCCCTCATGTGGAAGCTAAATGTGTAGGAAGCTAGACTACCAAACATCGTACGTTTTTGCACAATTTAGCTCTAGCTTCGAGAAAGATGCTTTTAGAAAGGCAAAGCCAAAAGCTTATGCCCAAACAAACCGGTGCCACCAGTATCTGGAGGAAATTCTTTATTTGACACTAAAAAACTTATTGTTCCCAATTTAGCACATAAAGTTGAAACCTTCCTTATCTGATCTTGCGAGAAATTTTTGTTCCTAAAATGACACTTCCGTTAGCATGAGCATGTAACGGTGTTAACCAAGACATAAAAAGACAATTTTGCCCCTCCTTCAATTGTTATTTTATGGCAACTTCTGTCTGGTACAGAGCTATTGTTGGCAGAATACAAATGTGTTTTAGCGCCAATTTTTAAGTTTAACAAGGCTGATGTTCCAATTATTGTTGTTCCAAAAAATAATTAGAACAAGAGCCCTGTTAAACTTAAAAAATAATTGGTGCAAATAATAAATCTATAAAAATAATAAATCTATGCAAATAATTGGAACAATAGCCATATTAAACTAAAAAAATTATTGTAAATAAATTTGTGTAAATAATTGTAACAACAGCCATGTTAAACCAAAAAAATTGATGCAAAAAATAAATTTGTACAAATAATTGGTGCAAAAATAATTGTAATAACAGCCATGTTCAACTGAATATATACTGTTTCAACAACCTGTACCAGACAGAAGGCATTGGCGACTAAAACTTCAACGAGAGGCAAAATTGTCTTTTCGCGTATCAGTTAACAACTTTAGATGTCCATTCTAATAGAAATGTCTTTAGGAACCAAAATTTCTAGTAAGGTCAGATAAGGAAGATTTGATCTTTGAGTGCTAAATTAGGAACAAGAAGTTTTTTGAGTGTCAAATAAGAAATTTTCTTTTTTATCTACAGGAGTAATTTAGTAGTATGTGAATGTAGGAGATGTACCCTCTCATCGTCGGTTGTGCTGGAGTTTGTGTTTTTTTTAAAAAAAATATAGTGGTTTCTTAGCTGTTGCAATTTTCCTTCTTTTTCTTTCTTTTTCATGTTTGTATATATATAAGCCTATTCTTCTTCTACTAATTCTTTTGTTGTTTTCAAGAAAAAAAGTGAAGGAGACAATTAACATACATATACTCCATCCGACCTAAAAAGAATATAATTCTGGATATAAGTGTGGAATTATTTTTTTATATCTAAAATTTATTTTTTTTTATGGAGAGGGTAATCGAGTAGGCGTAGTTATATTTAGTAATACGTTACTGTTCACAGCAGGGACTCTAGAATCCTAGATGCGTATGCACATGCAATCCGCTCGGAGTCCTGCTTGTATTCGTACTCAGCTATTATTAGCCCTATATAATGATACAATCAGCAAACTAATACTCCAGGTGTACGATTCCTTTTTTTTTTTGACGGCCGACGAAACCACCAACAGCAAAATAACCGCGAGTTTCTGTCAGGTTCGTCGCGCCGTTCCGACGGCCGTCTTGTCGATTTCTATTATTTTCCCAGCCACGCCCACACACGCCCACGCAGCGGCAATCTGGAAGCCAAGCGTTTACACTTGAGTCACTGACACATCCCTTGGGCGCCATCTGCACCAATCGCCAAGCTCCAGTTCCCAAGCGCCGAGAGAAAAACCAGCCCAAATTCCAGGGGATTCCATACAAGTACGACCCTCTTCTACTAGTAAAGATTTAACTACAGTCCAGGCTCCAGCGGCTGACAGACAGATCGGTTCCGGCCGGTTGCTGGCAGATCGCTTCATCGCTTGTCACGACGCTGGTAGCAGAGCCTTCAAATCCCGTGTGTGCATGTGCACTAGCTGCTCCTCCTGCTCGCCCGCAAAGACTGGTGGTGGCTGCTCTGCTGCTGCGCCGTGCTCCTTCGCTGGAAAGGTGCGACGGGATCTTTCTTTGAGGGGGCATCTCCTCTCGGGTGCGTTCTCGAGGGGGATCTCGCCGCCGGGCGCGGAAAGCTCGTTTTTTTTTCTTCTCCCCCCTGTTCCGTCTCTGTTCTCCCCCCTGTTCCTCGCTGGCAGCGGCGGGCGCCGGGGGAGGCGAGGCGTAGTTCGCTGTTGCTTGCATTTTTTTTTTCCCTGAGATGAGATTCTTTTATTGTTACCTGCTGCGGGCGTCGCTCTCGTGTCATCTCCAATCCATGTGGCATCTGGGCACTTGCTTCGCCTCCCACTGAGCCCCTTTGTCCTCACTTGCAGGGACGGGACCCTGGTCGCCCGCTTCTTCTACAACTACTCTATTGCCAGCAGCGCCCAGCAGCGGCAGGGAGGGGCGCGGGTAGATTGGGAGGGCGGCTCTTGGCTTCCCGTCGAGACGCCGCGCGTCGTCTCTGATCTGGACCGGAGGGAGCAGCTCCTTCCACCACCTGTTCGTCTTCTTCAGAGGTAAGACACTCGAGTTCTGCAACAACTGCGTTCTCTTTCTCTCCTGCCGTGCGTGTGTGTGTGTGTGGTGCTTGCTTGCTCGGTGTGATTCATTTCGAACCGGGTCTCGCGGTTGCAGGTAGACCTCGGACGGCCTGTCGCGTGCCTTTGTTGGAGGACAAGATGTCGGGGGCTGTTCTTGTCGCCATCGCCGCCTCCATCGGCAACCTGCTGCAGGGGTGGGACAATGCCACCATCGCAGGTAAATCTCGGTAGATCGGTTTTACTAGGCATGGATGTTTCCCGCTGTCGTCGAGTCAGTTTTCTAGTTCCGTCAGATCATGTCCTTGGACACTCGGATCAGATGTTGCTCAGTAGTACAGAGTAGTAGTTGCTGCTGCTGGGTGGTTATCAGATCGTGTGTGGTGTTCTCAATTTCTAAATTGAAGTACCTGAGAAGTTCAGTTGGTTGTTGTTTCATTATCATTTATCAGATCAGAGTAACTTCCTCGCTAAGAAAATATCAGAGTAACTTGGCACTAACGCTGTCAATTAAGAAAAGAAATAATGATTACAGTTATGTGGTGCCGAAATATATTACCTTCTGCTATGTTTTGTCCTGAAAATATTGGTGGGGTCATTTTGTTTTATTAATATTATTAAAGATTAACAACAACACAATTGTGTTCTCCAGGTGCTGTTCTGTACATAAAGAAGGAATTCCAATTACAAAATGAACCCACTGTGGAGGGGCTTATTGTGGCCATGTCACTTATTGGCGCCACCATCATCACTACATTCTCTGGGCCGGTATCAGACTGGATCGGCCGCCGCCCTATGCTCATCCTCTCTTCAGTTCTGTACTTTCTCAGCAGCCTCATCATGCTATGGGCCCCTAATGTCTATGTCCTTCTGCTGGCACGCCTCGTAGATGGATTCGGTATTGGCTTGGCTGTCACGCTTGTACCTTTGTACATTTCAGAAACAGCCCCTCCAGAGATTAGAGGTTTGCTGAATACACTGCCACAGTTCAGTGGATCAGGAGGAATGTTTTTGTCATACTGCATGGTGTTTGGGATGTCACTATTGCCATCACCTGACTGGAGAATTATGCTTGGGGTGCTCGCGGTACCTTCATTGTTCTTCTTTGGATTGACAATATTTTACCTTCCTGAATCCCCAAGATGGCTTGTTAGCAAAGGCCGGATGGCAGAGGCAAAGAAGGTGTTGCAAAAATTACGCAGCAAAGAAGATGTCTCAGGTCTGTTTCACTAAAAATTTTATGCACATTTTACTTATAGTTTTTGTTCTAGCTGACTAGAGCCTAATTGTTGCTCTCTCTCTCTGTTCACTTCCCACTAATGGCATTGAATTCTAGGTTTTTCTTTTCAAGAATAACAAAAATCAGTTAAGTTCTGCAGAATGGTGGTCGTATATTACTTGATCATATAAATGCTTGAAGAGCCAAATATTTCAGTTGGCTTAACATCTTATTTATATTTGAAACTTTATGTGTAGATATTGTATATGCTGATGTACATATTAAGCATGTCAAAAGATACAAGTATATTACATTCTCGTTTTGCTCTTTTGGTAATACGTTTACTAAACTGTGATGCAACTAGAGTTCTTCACATTGTATAAACTGCTATTTTTGGAAATTTATTCAAATTGATTATGATTTTATTTTTAAGATAAAAGCTTCATGCTGTCTGACAGGAAAGACCAATACAGGTTACACACTTAACATTGGTTAGAGACATAGGCATCAAGGGAGTTGTTTTCCTATAGCTCGTGGCTTTTCATATATATATTTGTTACTAATTAAAGCGTTAGCTTAAATAAAACTTGACACTTAGCTATTTTATCCAGCACATATTTTAGTTTCTGATTTAAAATTTATTTATTTAACAATGACGTATGCAAAAAGGCCATGTGATAATTCCAAGTATGCAATTTGCAGGTGAATTGTCCCTTCTTGTTGAAGGGTTGGAGGTTGGAGGAGACACTTCCATTGAAGAGTATATCATTGGCCCTCCCACTGAGGCAGCTGATGATCATGTTACTGATGGTGATAAGGAACAAATCACACTTTATGGGCCTGAACAAGGCCAGTCATGGATTGCTCGACCTTCCAAGGGACCCAGCATGCTTGGAAGTGTGCTTTCTCTCGCGTCTCGTCATGGCAGCATGGTAAACCAGACTGTACCCCTTATGGATCCGATTGTGACTCTTTTTGGGAGTGTCCATGAGAATATGCCTCAAGCTGGAGGAAGTATGAGGAGCACATTGTTTCCAAATTTTGGAAGTATGTTCAGCGTCACAGATCAGCATGCCAAAAATGAGCAGTGGGATGAAGAGAATCTTCACAGGGACGATGAGGAGTATGCATCTGATGGTGCAGGAGGTGATTACGAGGACAATCTCCACAGCCCATTGCTGTCCAGGCAGACAACAAGTGCGGAAGGGAAGGACATTGTGCACCATGGTCACCGTGGAAGTTCTTTGAGCATGAGAAGGCAAAGCCTCTTGGGGGAGGCTGGAGAGGGTGTGAGCAGCACTGATATCGGTGGGGGGTGGCAGCTTGCATGGAAATGGTCAGAGAAGGAAGGTGAGGATGGTAAAAAGGAAGGTGGTTTCAAAAGAGTCTACTTGCACCAAGAGGGAGTTCCTGGCTCAAGAAGGGGCTCGATTGTCTCACTTCCTGGTGGTGGCGATGTCCCTGAGGGTGGAGAGTTTGTACACGCTGCTGCTTTAGTAAGCCAGTCAGCACTTTTCTCGAAGGATCTTACTGAACCACGCATGTCTGGTGCTGCCATAGTTAACCAATCTGAGATAGCCACCAAAGGTTCTAGTTGGAAAGATTTGTTTGAACCTGGTGTGAGGCGTGCCCTGTTAGTCGGTGTTGGAATTCAGATCCTTCAACAGGTAGAGCTAATTTAATCAGTTCACCACGTAGAAGTTTGTTTCTTGTGGCTATCCACACAATAAATGAAGTAATTAATATCCAAGTAACTAACTAATTCATCCAGAATTCTTCTTGAAGAGAGATTAGCAGTCTGAAGTTTTAGATTAATAAGTTTGATTATTTACTTGTATCCTACAAGTACTCCACTAACTTGAGTTGTTTTATTTCCCATGTTCAGTTTGCTGGAATAAATGGTGTTCTGTACTATACCCCACAAATTCTCGAGCAAGCTGGCGTGGCAGTTCTTCTTTCCAATCTTGGTCTCAGCTCGGCATCAGCATCCATATTGATCAGTTCTCTCACTACCTTACTGATGCTTCCTAGCATTGGCTTGGCCATGAGACTTATGGATCTTTCTGGAAGAAGGTAAATTATTTCTTTTTATTTACACCATATTATCATTACCACTTAACAGAAATTTATAATTGCACCAAAATGATCCTTATCCTTATATATACTACATTAACACCCTTTTCTGCAGGTTTTTGCTGCTAGGCACAATTCCCATCTTGATAGCCTCTTTAGTTGTCCTGGTCGTGTCCAATGTTATTGACTTGGGTACAGTGGCCCATGCTGCACTCTCCACAGTCAGTGTCATCATCTACTTCTGCTGCTTTGTCATGGGATTTGGTCCCATCCCCAACATTCTATGTGCAGAGATCTTTCCAACTAGGGTTCGCGGTCTCTGCATTGCCATCTGTGCCTTGACATTTTGGATCGGAGACATCATTGTCACTTACAGCCTTCCTGTGATGCTGAATGCTATTGGACTAGCAGGTGTTTTTGGCATATATGCAGTCGTTTGTTTGATTGCCTTTGTGTTTGTCTTCCTTAAGGTTCCTGAGACAAAGGGAATGCCCCTTGAAGTCATCACTGAGTTCTTTGCAGTTGGTGCGAAGCAAGCGGTTGCAAAAGCCTAATTCCTTTGGTACCTTTGCCTGCAACTTTTGCTCTGTGAATTATAAACTTGAAGGCATCACACCAAGAAGCTCTGGGAATGTTCAATTTGTATAAATGGTGAGGGAACAGACATCTGCTCATGCTCCGCAAGCGACAATCCTTCAATAGCAAAGAGCAGTTGTTTAAGTTGTCAAAATGTCATTTACCATATGTTGTTACATATTAGTATTGTGTATTAGTCAAGCTATTCAGCACTGGTTGCTGGTAGAGATGTTTAGAACAAAGATAATGATCTGATCCTGTGGTATTATATTCAAATGTCAAATAAAGAAAATACCGTTTCTCATGTCGCCTTTGCAAGTTTTTTTCACTAAATATGATATTACCACACTCAGTTCTCAATCACAGAGAGAGAGAGAGAGAGGGGCAAATCTGTTCAGATTTGCTTGCTCTGAACCGGTCATCTTTGAGCTGGTGATTGAATGCTTAAATGAGGTTGAATTGGCACCAAACTTGGTGAGCTCATAGAATACATTAATCTGTTCAATTGGATTGGGGATAAGGGGATTGGTTGAGTAGAGCACTTGATTTGAAAGGAGTTTTGTAAGTTTAGGTTACTGCAGTTTTAGGATAGCAATTCTGGTAGATGATTCTTTTTGGTGGTGGAACGGTGTCCACTTATGCTGCAACTTGGTTTGTGGTTGGGGGACTCAAATCTACATGCCTACCAAAATTCGCGCACTGTGAACCCATTTGTGCTATGTGAACTGATTATCGAGGTGTCCCCTTATTCGCATATATTTTGGGGAAACAAGTGCTATGAAAATTGTAGAATTAAACACATATTTGAAACTTACTTTGAACTAAAATTTTAACTTCAATTCATTATTTGTAGCCCAACGGTTTAAATTTAAAAAAGAACAGCTTCGTGAACCGAGTTGCATTTGCAGTGATTCAGTAACATACGTTTCCCACACAGACCTTTGGTCCAAAAACCTAAGCCTAGACCACAAATTTGCCATGACCTGCAATATTCGATCTCGGGCCGTTGGTATGAGCACTTTATCTCTAGATTACTATATGGTCATACTATCCCGCTGTGTCTAAAGTCCTGCTTGTCCATAGTAGAGGCCACATGAGCAACTTAGGTAGCTGTCATTAGTTCAAATTCCACTCCAAAGTCCAAACCACCCGACACACATGGGTTGAGGTGAATACAAACACATCTAAATATTATAATGAAAAAAATAGTGAATCATCAAACTGCAAGAAAATAAATTTTATAGATTAAGTTGATCCAATCACCGATTGAGTACAGAGGAAATTAAAACTGCTGTACCTGTGAAGAACAAAAACATGTATCTTCTAGTTAGAATCTTATAATAACTGTTTGTTTAGGGTGAACGGCTCTGCATTGTTGCATTGCTATTAACATGAACAGACTCTGAAACAGTAAGGGCTTGAATTACTACTGAACGCCACAATATCAGCATGAATAGACTGAAAACAGTAAGGACTTGAATTTGATCAATCCGAATTCCTTCACTGTTTGTACAAACTCATTGAACAATGCTATCTCATAACGTGCTAACATCACATACTGATGCAGTTGACACCCTCATTGCGAACATGAAAAGAAAAGAACCTATCCACCTGAGATGCAAGTCACTAATTGGCACAAGAATCACATGCAGCATCGGTGTTACATACATCATGGCAAGAAGATATACCTTTCTGAAAAAAGCTACGCAAAAAGAAAAATGGCTGGGAAGTGACTTTGCCAAATGATTATCTTGATCTATGGTACTCGTTTTGAAGTGCTGCTAGCTCTTGCTGGTGGAGTTGCTTGAGTGGTGGTACTTTTTCGTGCACCTGTTGTGACTGCAATTATAGAAAATATGATGTAGAACTAACAAAACGGTATGTGCATAAGAGACAACATGGACTTCGAAAAAATTAAACTGCCCACAAAATAAAGGGAATTGAATAGCCCCAGGAAGTAATAGTAAAAAATGCCATGACCATCATTCTTTGTCAAGGCTTCTGTGAGCAGTTGGAAGAGTCACAGATGTATGTATACAAGAAACTTTAACACTTCCAATATTATTTCTTTATTTCTGAATTCAAGAGCTTCGATAAAATTGTATCACGGTACTATCTTAGATTGCTTGCATCAAGAGTTGGAAGTTGCACTGCCATACGGATATAAAATTCTTTCATGACCTGCTTTATTCTAAAAAAACCAGGTCAATATGATCATAATGTTTGGGGCCAGGCAAACACAGACTACAGGCAAATCCATGTACAAACAATATGGTCATAATGTATAAACAAATGTTAATCATCTCTAGAACTATTAGGTAAGACTCAGATCCATTTACCCCAACCATCAGCTCATCAGGATTATAATTCCCAAGCTTATAGGTACCTGAAGATTTAGGAGCAGAAGGATCTCTTGGTTTCGGCCGCAAGCTTGATGCTTGGCTGACTTTTGGTACTGTCAGCTTCTGGACTCGACTTACTGCTTTGGCTCTGCATGAGAAAGAACAAAGAAGTTACAGACAACAGAGAAGTTACAGACAACAGCCAAGGCCCGAAACCATTCTGCAGAATTTGGAAGAGCTAAATGTGAAATGAGCGAAAATATTATTAGCTCTAAAATCATAGAGAACTGGAAATACTCACAACCGCTCTTTTCCAGCAGTGGATGTTTTCTCTTGTTCTTGGTCCACAACATTGTTCATTGAACTATCAGTCTCTGCACCTGCACCATCTGATACATCACTTAACCTTCCATCTGAATCAACACCAGGATCAGCAGAGTTCTGAACCAGCTGTTGAGCCTCATCAGTAAAGAGCATGGACCCAGCTTCGGAATGCCTATCACTGATGTCGGAGCAGTTGTCAAGATCAGAAGCTGCCCCGCTACCAAAGCTTGCCACCCTTCCTAGGGATGTCATTCCTGGAGAAGACGCAGAATGCTTCAACACAGAGTCACCATGTTTTGTGGACTTCAGTAGGGAGTTGCTACTGTTGGCTAGTTGCAACCGATCAATTTCATCATCCTTCTTTGCAATGGTATCTTTGAGCAGTGAAAGCTGCAGGTGAAAAGTTAGATGTCAACAACTGTATGTTTCCTTCTGGATCAAATTCAGCCACCTAGATGACATATTTTGAACAAGACATTCTTGACTTCTTTGCATGTCTAAAAGTCAAGTCATGACCTTGACATGTTGCATCTACTGTTTCATATCAATCGCCCTAGCATGGATGTAAGTGAAGGAAAAGAAAAAGAAATGATTGCCTGATCCATTAATTCTTTGACATCTTTGCCGTCCTTGTTGGTCCTTGCAGCACCTAGTTCTACCCCAGACACACGTTCAGCAAATTTTAGTGTACTTAAAGTCTCAGTGTATGATGAAACATCTGGGTTGACTTGCACAAACATTAGAGTCTTTGCATGCCCACCTACACATGAGAAATTTTGTGTCAAGAAACCATATGCATATACAAAATTATGATGTAATGCAAACTAAATTTCTAGTAAAGAAGATCACCCAAAGAAGTTTGTAAGACTTGTGTAAGCTTGCTATTTCTGTATGGTACATGAGCATTCTTTTGCGACAAAGAAAATATAACATCCCCGAGTGCAGCCAAAGACTTGTTGATGTGTTGTGCTTCTTTGAGCCTGTCTCCTGTAACTGCAGATCGGTCCACCCTTTCACTTCCTGCAAGGTCCACAAGATGCAGAGCACCACGCAAACTGTTACCAGTTTTCAAATCCTGGCCCTGGACATGGATGGTCACAACACTGCACAAAATAAATAAATAAATAAATTGCCCACAAGCAAGATCTCTTCATACAAAAGACAAGCAGCACAATTAACTTACCTGTGAGATCTGCTGCTCCTCTCATTCAAGGCTGTTGCACTCATGGATCTATTGTTGTGCCCTGTTTGCATTAGTTCAATAACATGAGAAGTCGAATCAACAGGACACATTGTTGCGTCAGGAACTGCAAGTCCATTGGGCTGGGTGGTATTCTGGATCCCTAGTGTGCGCAAGTTAAGGAAAACGATTGGTCTGTTACATCACTTCAGTCAGCAAAAAGCAATGGATTAAATTCCTACCAGTATGATCACAGACATAGTAGAATCTGAAAAAGGATAGCAATGCATAACCAACTAAAATTTGAAAGTTTTAACATGGTATCACTTAACCCATTGAGGTCTTAGAGAAACTCAGCCTTTTGGCATGATATGAGCGATTGACTAGAGTCTTCCTCCACCCAAGTGCTCCTAATTGGGATACCAAGGAAATACATCTATTGCCAGTGGGGACTATGACAAGGAGATCCTCTCTCTCAAAATGCAGTTTCTACGGATACTTTATAACATGATGGTGGTGAGAGCTTAAGAGGTTGTGCTGCTCTAACCCCACTCTTCTCAGCCTATCAGACACTGGTTGCCTTTGTATGCTGATGACACAGTCCTCTTCCTTCAACCAGCTGCAACAGATATAAACTTAACACTAGTAGGTATTCTAAATCCTTTCGGGAAAGCTTTGGGCCTTAAAATGCAAGAGTACAGGAGTTACTTCGTTGTGGGGTGATGGATTTCCCTTGCAAGTACCTAGGCTTGCCACTCTCACTCAAGAGGCTAACCAAGTCCCAGTTTCAACCATCATTGATTGTATAGCTGATCAACCCCCAGGGTGGAGGGCAGACCTCATGACAAGAGCTGGTCGGCAGTTAAGCTTCAGGAAGTTATGACCACTCAGCTTGTTTACTTAGCAATGGTAATTCATCTTCCTCCTTGATATTGATAAAATCAGAAGAACTTTCCTTTGGTAAGGGAGGAAGTTAGCCAATGGAGGTCACTGCATAATAGATTGGCTCGCTCAGGGGTGCTTGGTAGGCTTGGTATTTCTGACAAATGTATTGGATGGACATTACAAGTGAAATGGTTGTGGCTGAAAAAGACTGACCCAAACAAGCCTTGGTCGATGTTCTCAATTCAGATAAGTGGCTGCATTCAATCTCTCTTTGACATGTGGGGAAAGAGGTTTGGCCACAGAGCTAGAAAGGCAGGTCCTTCAGGCCAGGAAAGTGGCTAGGATTGGCACCTTTAGGGGAAATTCTGGGCGCACCATTAGCTGGTGCTATTTTTAGCAAGCTATTAAAGTATGATTGAGAGCAAATTGAGGGAACTAGCTGGCCAAGATGGCTATGTAAGCCACAGGGAACCCTGAGAATAATAAAGCAATGAAGTTATCTTCCTCCTATCTCTACTCTCTCTAACAAAATAGGGAGCCGAGGGGCAAAATCTCGCTCCATCTCTACCAGCGGCTACACCCTGCACAGCCAAGGTTCTCCATCTCCATTACCCACAACCTGGCACCCCTAGCAGTGGTTGCAGAGGTTGGTGATGATGGCTCCATAACACTCTGGAAAGATAGATGGTTGTTTGGGCAGCATTTGAGGATTTATAGCCCAGATTCTCTCGTGCCTAAAAGAAGTGCCACTAAGAGAACAGTTATATAAGCTATCACAAACCAGTTATGGATTCTTGATATCCGGGGTGCATTATCAATGAGTCCTATTGCCGATAATCTTGCTCTCTGTGATTTACATGCTGAAGTGCAGCTGCAATTGGGTGTTCCAGATAAGCATATATGGCGCTCTCAATCTCAGGCCAATACTCAGCGAAGTAGCTTTACATTGTTTATTTCAAGGTGTTGTTAGTTTTGGTCCTTGGGAGTGCATCTGGAAATCTTTGTCACCCAGAAAATGCCGTTTCTTCCTCTGGTTGATGGCTCATAATTGCTTCTGGACAGCGAACCGCTTTGCACAGTGAGGTCTTCCACATCCTCAGACCTGCCAATTTTGTGATCAACAGTCAGAGACTATCCAACACCTAACAGGTTTCATGCGTGTTTGCCTGGGAATTCTAGTATTTCCTCTTGCAAAGAGTCAGGCTTGCTGTCCTCCCCTCAACCCTTGGAGAACTCTTTTGATGACTGGGTGGTGTAGAGCTTGTTCTGCTGTGGGTGGCCCCATCCAACAGAGCCTGAACTCGCTCATCATATCAGGTGCATGGAGTTTGTGGAAACACAGAAATGACCGTGTTTAATGCTGCTACACTGAGCCTTTGGGTGGGTGGGGGGGTGGGGGGGGGGGTGTTGGAATAGTTCTCTTATTCCATTAATGCAATCAGTACATATCTTTTCTTCATGTACAAGAAAAAAATAAACTATAATGCATACCAAAAGTGGGCCAATAGCAGTTACGGACTTGCATAACAAAAACATGTATTCTTCCATTAAGTGGAAAACTATACTGTAACAAGCCTTGAATAAGAAGGATATTTCTTCTGTGAGCCACCAGTACCAAGTAGATCACGGATTTGCTCGTTGTAGATCTCAACCATTTGAACACCAAGTTCATATTTAATTGTGTCTCGCCGATCATGTGAAATATTGAAAAGGTCATTTAGTGCTCGGTAGTTGACACCCCATTCTTTCTCAGTTGCGTTTTCAGGTCCCATCTGAGCAATTCATTGAAACAAGGTATTGTGAATATATCCTCCATTGTAGAGGAATCTAAACAGATTAAAAAAAAACACTTCAGTCCTGATAGCTTCATACCATTGTATGAGTTTTCCCCGATCCAGTTTGACCATATGCAAAAATGCAAACATTGTAGCCATCAAGAACTGATCTAATTAGTGGCTGAATATCCTTGAAAACCATATCTATAACAAAAAGAAGAAAGATATGACAACAAATGTTATGAGTATTTATAACAATTAAATAGATTCAAGAAAAGATATATTTTTTATTTCATTGTCATGAGCACCTTGTGTACTTGTAGGGCCAAAAACTTTGTTAAAACTGAAATTCTTGCCAGCTTCCTTTCCCTTCTTTGTAGGGTTTGATAAAACCAGTTCACCATTCTCACCAATATATTCAACTGAAGTGGACTTCTCATCCTCCCAGGGTCGAAAAGGTCTTATCCGGCAATAAACTCTGATATTTCCTGCTCAACAATACTATGTTAAGCTACTATTTTTGGGCTTTCTTAAGTCCAAACAAAAGGAACTGATGTTTAAAGTTCAAATAGGCACCTTTCAGTTCCTGGATCTCGTTGAATAATTTTCTATTATCTGCAAGAGCTGCATGATATTTTTCTGCAGTACTTGTTACCATCTTAAGATTTTGTCCTGTAGAAGATTAAATTGAAATTTTTAGAACAGACCTATTGGTGAAAATAACATTATGCCAATGTAGGCCATAACTAGTCACAAGGCTTCATTCTCACCAAGGCCAGCAAGTTCTTCAAACCATCTTTTTTGACAATTTAGTATTTCAAGCCTAACGGAAACAGAAGAGAGCCTCAATTCCTGAAGAAAAACAGCGCTATACACTTGAGTTCACAAATATTCACCGTAGAGATAAAAAGGAGAGAGAGGGGGGGGGGGGGGGGGGGGGGGTGGGGTTGGGGGTGGTTTGACCAATACCTGAGCATTCTTTACTTGCAAGCCCACAAATTTGTTTACCACTATTTCCTTCTGCTTCCAAAATTCCTCAAGTTCTCTTCTCCTCTTGGTAGAATCTTCTAACATGACTTCTATTTCTTTTATCCTCTGTTCAAACTCCTCATTTACTTTGGCAGCTTTGGTCTCCAGTTGCTGAGTCTCTGCCTCATGCAACTTTTTTGTTGCCTCAAGTTCTTGCCTGAGTTGCAAAATTATGTTATCATTCATTTCCTTGTCTGTGACAAGTTTAACTATATCTTCCTTCTTAGATTCTAACAACTTGCTGCTCTCCTCGTATGATGATCTTAATGATTCAAATTCCTGTTCAAGTTTCATAATAGTATTTCTATAATCCTCGTTCTCTTTTGTCTCTGCCTCATGCAACTTTTTTGTTGCCACAAGTTCTTGCCTGAGTTGCAAAATTATGTTGTCACTCATTTCTTTGTCTGCGACAAGTTTAACTGCATCTTCCTTCTTAGATTCTAGCAACTTGCTGCTCTCCTCATATGTTGATCTTAAAGATTCGAATTCCTGCTTAAGTTTCATAATAGTATTTCTATAATCCTCCTCTTTTGTCTCTGCCTCATACAACTTTTTTGTTGCCTCAAGTTCTTGCCTGAGTTGCAAAATTATTTTTTCATTCATTTCTTTGTCTGTGACAAGTTTAACTACATCTTCCTTCTTAGATTCTAACAACTTGCAACTCTCCTCATATGATGATCTTAATGATTCAAATTCTTGCTTAAGTTTCATAATAGTATTTCTATAATCCTCCTCTTTTGTCTCTGCCTCGTACAACTTTTTTGTTGCCTCAAGTTCTTGCCTGAGTTGCAAAATTATGTTGTCATTCATTTCCTTGTCTGTGACAAGTTTAACTACATCTTCCTTCTTAGATTCTAACAACTTGGAACTCTCCTCATATGATGATCTTAATGATTCAAATTCCTGCTTAAGTTTCATAATAGTATTTATATAATCCTCCTTCTCTTTTGTCAACCTAATTATCTCACCCTTTTCCTTTATTGACATGTCTTCCTCTACATCTATTGATCGTTTTGTGTCTTCGGCATTACCTTTCTTCAAATCAGATTTATCTTCCTTCTCCTTCATCAATCTTATTAAGTTTTCCTTCTCTTGCAGCAACTTAGCGATCTCTTCCTTCTCAGATGTTAACTTGGAAAGGGCATCATAGTTCTCCTTGATCAACCTATCTCTGTCATCATCTATTGCTTGCTTCCTATCCTCAACCTTGCCACTGGCTAAGTTGAGCGTATCTTCCTTCTCCTTCATTAGTCTAATTATATCTTCCTTCTCCTTTAGCAACCTAATCATGTCTTCCTTCTCTCTTGTCAGTTGGACAACAATTTCATCCTTCTCCTTAAGCAACCTATCTTTATTCTCATCTGTTGTACGCTGTGTATCTTCGACTGTGACATGTTTCATATCAACCATGTCTTCCTTATCCTTCATTAGCCTAATTATATCCTCCTTCTCCTTCAACATCTGAATCATATCTTCCTTTTCTTGTGTCAATCTAACTACAGTATCATCCCTCTCTTTAAGTAACTTATCGACTTTGTTATTATTCAAGTCACCCATATCTTCCTTCACCTTCAACAATCTAACCATATCTTCCTTCTCCTTCAGCAACCTGATCATATCTTCCTTCTCTTTAAGCAACCTAACCATGTCCTCCTTTTCTTTCATCAATCTCACCAAGTCTTCCTCATACTGCATTAATCGAGCCATATCATCCTCTGCTAGTTGGCCCTTGCCTTCAAGTTTATCTTTTTCCACCTGCATAATTAAAGTGAACTTCCATGAATGAAACCACTTAGTGGAGCTCAAGCCACACTTATTCAAATGAATGGATTGCCGTTGTAAGAGAAAATTTATTCATCTCTGCTACTATTTTTAAGCTATGACAAAGATACACAGATGAGTACCCCATTATAGACATTTGAAGGTGATGCCAGGATCATGGAAGAAAAGTCACAAAGTGCAGATAATGCACAAAATTCTGGCAAAAGTGGCCTATAGATAGCTGTCTTACAGAAGGTACAAGAATTTACATGTGTTTTCCCACTTGCCCCACCAGCCAGTGCTTCTAGCACTCTTATCCTCGACTGATACTTCTCTTCACGAGCTTTAATCAGGTTATTTTGCTGCAGACAAGTAAGAAATCACAAAGGAAAAAGAAAACAGTGGCAAAACGAAGCCAAATAGAAATTTATCTCACATTTCGTATATGCCCGGCCTGAGTAGACATACGCCTTTCAATCTCCACTATGACCTTTCTCAGGAGGTAAGCAATGCGCTACAGTGAAAGTTTAAACATTCATTTATACAAGGAAATGTGTTAACACATACAGCTTTTAATTTTCTTAAATGTGGAAAGAACAAAATGACTACATTGATTTTTTTAGAAGCCTACATAAGGTATTTGTCCATTCTTCCTCTCGATGCTCTCATCGATGATATTGTTCACAACACCCAAAAGTGACTGAGTGGGAGCATTCTGCACAAATAAGTAACGTAGTCAATGTTATTAGCATGTGAAGTCGGTGCCAGAGGATGACATAAATCCTGTCTATTGTTCAAGTGAAGATCGCAGCATGGCTCTTACCTCCAAGCTCGATGATTTCATCAATTCAGAAAAAATACAGCCAGGTAGATCAGAATACCCATGCTTTGGCTGAAATACCTGTGACGGAGAATAGGCATCGGCTCCCAATGAAGGAGAGTATGGCTCTAGAAACAAGCATGACAAAAGGAAATGTTTGAACCAGCTATGTGAAGCTACTCTGTAAATTGTCATTGTGTTAACATTATCGCAGTGACGAGCATAACAAGGAAGGCATTGTTTACCTGACATAATGGGGGTTGAGAGTACCCTTTGCAGCTTGCCTTCCATGTTCCTCCTGCCTCCTTCGCTGTCACATCTGGTGAGGAAGGAAGAGTTGCGTTGGTCTTCACCGAGGCGCGATGAGAACCGATCCTTTAAAGCAAGAATGCAGGTGACCACAGCTGACATTTCCCCCTGGACGGACGGACGGACGATGGATGAATTGCCGGCAACGTCAGTGAAGAAGGACAAGAATTTAATGGCGTGGCACCGTGGCAAGGACGAGGAACGAGAAGGCGACTAACCCTCTCGAGGTCATAGGCGCTGAAGGTGGGCACGCCCATCCGCTGGATGGCGGCGCGGAACCTGCCGGCATTGTCCGTGGCCGCGTCGTCCAGCAGCGCGCCGGGCAAGAGCCTCCGCAGGAGCGCGCAGAGCAACCTACCATTGGCGAGCACGGCGCGCAGGTCGTCATCGGTGGCCTCCGGCGGCAGCGGCAGGTCCGGGAACAGGGAGCGCAGCCACCCGACGGCGTCCGCCCGCCGCCTCGCTGCGCGGCAGCAACCATCACCATCAAGTAACCGGTCAGTCGACAGATTAACAACCTCCACGAAGCAACGGGTGAACAAGAAATGGTGATCAGGGAGCGTCGATCGTTACATGGGTCTGGCGCGGCATGGGGCTCGCGGGGGAACATGGGGGAGGGGTGGAAACGAAGCGGCGGCGACGGCCGCGAGAGGGATATAAGGATGCTGCCATGGACGCGGGGCGAGGGAGGGGGGCAAGTGAGTGAGGTCGAGAGGGAATGGGGCGCGCGGGAGGCGCGGAGGCCTCGGCCGCGTGTGCCTACGCGGCCTCCACTATCTCCCTTCCGTCAACCTCCGGTCTCCGGCTCCGCCTATTTTCGGGGTGGCGGAGCCGGGACGGCGCGCAACGCGTGGGTGAGCAGGACTGCAAGAGCCGGGAGCCCGGGAGGCGCAGTAGGGGAGGGTGGGGCGTCCGGCGTGGCGGCAAGCGGCTGCTAAACCCGACGTGACTGGTTCCGCTTCCATCGTCGACGGCGGCCGGCGCCTGGCGGGGCAGCGCCGCCGGCTACGGCGATGCGGACTGCATCGCGCGCGCCACGGTCGGGCGGGCCTCGGGCCGGATTGTAGCGCACATCCGCAAGACTAATTTTGGGCTGATTTGGGAAGGTCCTGCGGCCCATGAGCCCCAATCGGTCTACTGAAGTTTCGTGGGCTGCCCTGCGTGTACCAGCCCGTCCGGAAAGCTGCAAACTGCAATTGATTGGTGAAGTCCTCCTTGGAAAAGTCTATTTTTCCTCACTCAATTTTTACAAAAAAATCTGTTTTTTCTCCCTGAACCCCATGATTAGCATAGAATTCTATTTTCTGATGTGCTTTTAGGAATGTATATGCTTAACTGGTTGTGTATTTGCAAGGGCACCATTAAATGAGAGACCATGGGTGTTTTTGGTTGCAAAAATTAACAAGAACAGGATGTGTATTTGTTCTAGGGCGATGAGGACATCTTCACCTTAATTCTTACCAAACACACTAGAAAAAAGATAAATATTAGAAATTCTCATATTACTTAGGAATATCTAGCATTTAGATTTATAAGATCTCATGGTCTGTCTATAACCATTAGATCTATTTTATATTCAAGAAAATTACCCACCTCAGTCACTATTATAGAAAAAATCCATTATTTTTAAGATCATTGTATATCATCAATAAAGAAGGAAAAGATAAATACATTATTTTTTTCCTACCCCTAGCCCAAAAGGATCTTCGAGCATTGAGGCAAATACATCCTGTTGATATCAAACTCCCTCCGTTTACATCCTGTTGATTTATATCTCCAAATAACTACCTAACATCTTTTTACTAATTTTCTATCCATGATATTTAATATTTATAAAAATTACAGAATGTACAGATTTTGAAACGGAGGGAGTAAAACAAGTTTACAATTTCTATCCAGCAACCGAAAGCCGGCATCCAACCGTGCGCCAACCACCAATGTTTGATCCAGCTGTATGAAGGGGCAGAAGGATGGACATGTGCCAGCATCACGGGGATGAACGCATGGGCATGAGCAGGTGTTCATCAATGCCAGGGGAGCGATTTTCAGATCTACGTCAAGCAGGGATGTAAAAGAGACAGGTGACATGGAAAATCGCAAGCGGTAGGCCACTAGTGTCATAATGTCTACTCCCTCCGTTCCAGAATAGAAGACGTTTGGACTGTTCGGCAGGACTTATAAGTTGGCTGATAAGCTAAAACACTGTTGAAACAGCTGATTTTATATGAGAAAAAAACTACTGCTGGCTGATAAGCTGAAACGACTTTTTAGCTGAAGCGAACAAGCTGGTTCTAGCATTTGAAATAAGTACCAGAAAGGAAGACGTTTTAGGCTGCTCCGTCATGCGCGATGGACTAGCCGGTCAGAGCTTGCGGCTTTGCCTCCTCCACCCTGCACTCTACAAGTCCCATCGTAGCAGGCTTTGGCCATGTACTGCATACACAAGGACAGCTACTAGCAGTAGGGGTAACCAGGGTCTTTTGTTTACTTCCTTGGTAATTTCACCGGCTCCTACAACGACTACTATTAAGGGACGGAGGGAGTAGCGTTTACGGCATCTACATCGATATTTGCATCGATGACACTCCATACTAAAGGTATGGAAATCATGCTAGATCCTATAATTACAATTTAATTTGTTCCATTAATGTACTACACAATATGATCCATATTCAATAGGTCTAATTATATTTTAATTTAAATTTTGATATCCTTGGATTACTTCATATAAATAAATTTTGATATTATATATATTGACCATCAGGTATAAGTTTTTGTTCACTTTAACAATAATGTCATTGGATTACTTTGACTTTACATGATAATGATCCTAGTCATTGTGATCTGTGAAGTTATCAATAAAGCCTACATAGAAAAATTCAAACCCGCATAATTAGAATTTCAAATTAACACATGTATAATTACACCAACTAGATAAAAAGTTGAAAGTTAAAATATAGATTTTCATGATATCGCATAAAGGGATGAAATAAGAGTTTATATAATTTAACTTTATTTATGTTTCAACTCAATATATATGGTAGTAGAAAAAAGATTAATACTAGGAATTATTACTCACAAAATAGCTAGAAATAAAAAAAAATATATCCTAAAATGTAACAAAAATCTAAAACCCTTTTCCATGAAATCGGTAAACTATAATCACCATTAAAAATAATAGTCATTGTATATCACCAATTAAGAAGCTTAAAATCTGGAAAAAAAAAATCAAAATTTGGGTTCATGTCGTCAAACTATAGTATGCAACTAAAACCATCATAGTTTAGCAAATATTTCAGATAAATGTATGTTAGAGATAAATGGAGGAGGTGCATGCTATGAAAGAAAAAAAAGAACTATGGATATGGATGAAGAGTACCTATTATTTTAGATTATAAGTGAAGAGAAAAGTTATTTAATATAAATAATTTTTATTACATAGTGTCTCATAAGATTCTAACCCCATGCGAGAGCACGGGTTAGTGAACTAGTAATATATAATAAGAGCTTTTGATAGTCAATAAGTTTCAAAATGAGTTCCTCAAAATTCAAAACAATTTTCAGATAGGCGGCATAAGATAGATCATGATTCTGAGTTCCGAAGCTAAACAAAATTTTATAAATTTTAAGAGTAAACTAGATTTTTTTTCTATGTATTGCATTATTTTTCATGTAGATGTATTTGGAATTTTTTTGAATAGTTTCTAAAGAACCAATGTTAGCCTACATGCTACACAGTACACGGTCGGTCACCCTTCGTTTTAGTCGGTCGGATTATACGTTTAGTGAATACGAGATTAAAGCATTAAATCGGATTATACGTCCCGCTTTAAAAAACGGGATAAAAAATGAATTATACGAGATTAAACGATGAATTAAATGGCCTACAACGACCAACATGAATGACTAGAGGGAGTAGTGTTTAAACGCCATGTAAATGGTCGGCACGGCTTTGTAGACGAACAGGGTGAAAACACATATGTTTCTGTCCCGATTTCTCTTATTGAACCTTCAAGTTCGTCCAATTTACACACTCGTGATTGATACGGCGCCATACGTTAGCCAAGAAAAGATCATCCAAACCGGCTTTCAAAGTTAAGAGACAAATAATGGGGATCCAATGATGTTCTGACTTGGAGTCACGTTGTATGATCCGGACGCCCAGATCGAAAGCAAGCAAGAAAACAGCGTCATGAAGAAAAGGCTCTGCGTGCCCTTGAGACACTCGAGAGCAAAGCTGTAGCTCTGCGTGCCCTTGAGACACTCGAGAGCAAAGCTGTAGCAATACGAATGTTCACGGGTCAGCGGCTGTGCGATGCGAGGCTGTAAATCCTGCAGTGCCCAGCGCCGTGAGTCGTCAGAGAGTGGCAGGGAGTGAGGGCGCTTTGACTGTACCGGCCGGACCAGGCTCTGCTACCTGCTGCTATTCTGCTCTGCCTGTCCCTTTTCAGCAGATGCAGCAGGAGCCTTGCCTTTTCCTCCGGCGGCACATGAGAGATGCTAGTACTACTGCAAAGGATGCAGAGCTGACCTGATTGATCCTATGAATCATCTCATCGACGCATGCATACCAGCTGATCAAGTCCGATTCCAATGGGCGGTTCGATCGAACTCGGGGCAGGAGTGAGCAGCAGAGCTGTTTTGCTGGCAAGGCTTTCGGTACTTATATGTATAAACTTGATAACTTGCGTCGTTGCCAACGTGGCATGCAAAATTATGCAGAGCTAGCGTGAAGGAGGAAATCGAGGTGCTTAATTTTCTTGTATATCCCCGGTCCGGACCATTCCTCCCTCAAGCCTGAGGAAATCGAGGCTCCAAAGCTACTACTAGTAGGTAACCAGCAGCACTAGCAGTACTCCTGGGCTCTAAAGCACACGCTGACAGAAACAAATGGATGCCTGAAGATCTTGATGAGCCAGGGAAAAAGGACGCTCTTTTCTCAACTACTACTACTGACCAGCAGCACTAGCTACCACTAGCTTACTGCTCAAGTACTTCCTCTGCTCAAAAAAAAATGACATTCTCGTTTCCTGATAAATGATTGCCGATAATTTTTAAAAATAATAAATATCATTGATTAGTATTATAATTAGTATTATCGGAAAGATCTTTAGATCTAGTTTTTAACAAATTTATTTAGGTGATATAAAGCACACGCTGACAGAAACAAAATATTATAGGATTACTATTTCAAGTACTTCCTCTGTTTAAAAAGAATGACATTCTCGTTTCCTGAGAAATGATTGCCGATAATTTTTAAAAATAATAAATATCATCGATTAGTATTATCGTATTATCGTAAAGATTTTTAGATCTAGTTTTTTAATAAATTTATTTAGAGATATAAATATTAGACGTTTTTTATTTTATTTGAGATATAAAATCGAAAACTTCAATAACAAGACGAACACCCAAAACGTCATTCTTTTTTGGACGGATGGAGTACTTAAGATTTAGAAAGGGACAGAAGGTATGATGGGCCGCCTCCGCCTGCCTGCCTAGAAAAATCGAAATCCTACTACTACGAGCGGGCACCATCTATCTAACCGTAACCGGAAAGCGGCGCTGCCAGGGCCTGCGTTTCATATTTCTGTGCAAGCAAGCATATATGGTTGGCGTTGTCAACCTCCTTCGTAGCTCCCAGTGGCCCAACAAAAGCCGATTGAATTGAATTGAATTGAATAAACAAGCAGAGGCCGGCAGGCAGATCGAGCTCACATCTTCATGTCATCTACTGGTGGTGTGGTGTGGTGTCCTACTCATGGCGCACTGCATGAATGAATCATCTGCAGGATGAGTCCAATGCAAGTGGCTAGCTATCCTGCTATGGTGGTGCTGCTGGTGGTACTGCCGTCGCTTTCGTGCCTTGCCCTTTCTTTCCCTACCAGCTTCCGCTGCCAAGCCCTTTGCCTCCACCGCACAGCACAACAACAGAGGCTAGCACTAGCAGCCGTTTTTTGTTTATCAACCTGCAATGCAACCCCCTGGATCGGCTTTCTGTTTCTGACCGAGGCTGTACAGTGTACATATGCCCAGACAGAGTAGTAAAAAGCAGCACGACTTTTGGTCTTTTGCACGTCGTCTCGGCTGGCCAAAAGCCACTACCCACACACACAAAATGTTCATTGCTCTACTGCTGCGTGCCGCCGCTGGAGCACTGCAAAGCCGCACACACCAACCGAGTAGCAGTGAGTTGTTTGGTGAAAAAAAGGCAAACCGAATATACAAGTAAAACGGCTTGTAGTCTCTATCCTCTCAGGTGAAATAATTGCAGGCAATTATGGTTCTCCACAATACTTTATATATAATATAATGGGTGCAGCAATAGTTTGACATGACTCGCCACGGCATTATCTGGAATATATGCATACTACTCCGCAATACATTACTCCTGTTTATATAATATAATGGGTGCACAAAATAGTTTGACATGGACCTCCTCGCCACGGCATTATCTGGAATATATGCATACTACTCCGCAATACATTACTCCTGTTTCAGAAAGAAAAAAAAAAGAAAGAAAGAAAAGCCAGGATAGTAAGAATGTAAGATCAAGTGCTGGGGCTTTTAGTAAGCACTATTCAATGTCGTCTCAGACTCTCAGGGACAAAAGGGACTAAAGGGATGATATAAATTTTGCTTATTATTGATAATACTATATGATGCTATATGATCTTGCGGATGTCTTGTACTGTAGGAATGGATTTGCGGACCTGCCAGTTTTTGTCACATTCGTTTGTGCGCTAAACAAGGACTACTACATATTGTAATTGTAATTTTAATAAAGACGATCAAATGAGTGCCTCGTACTGTACCTGATAATTTAAGGAAAGCAGTAGCTAATATAAAAAGAACTTGACACAAAATGATTTCGAAAAAAAAATATAAGAATTATTAGTAAGGTTGTTTGGATCGATCGACCGATCGATCATTAGGATTAATTTTAACAGCCGAAAATGTAGAGTCTGATTGGTTGACAACCAAAATTTGTCATACCAAGGATTTGACAAGCCAAATCTTGGGCAAAAAAGTTGCCAAAGATTTGGCAAGCCAGATGTGAGTAGTTGGTAAATTTTGGTAGTCAACCAATTACTAGCCAAAATCATGGCTTGCCAAATCTTTGGCGTGGCAAATTTTGGTTGCCAACCAATTAGGCCCGTAAAGCTTTTTTTTTGCAGGAGCCAGTATCAAACTCATGGCATTAATTCACCATTCAGAACTCTCAGTCTCACTCATGCACAAATGTGAAAAACCTGTTAAGCTGTTGGAAAGACTGATTTTTATGAGAGAAAAGAAAAACTGTTAGAATTTACACATAAATACACCATAGTCCATACAATTTGGAAGGAAGTGGAGAATGTTTTAGTTTAAATTCCACTCTAATACCTCCTAAATTGTATGGATTGGAGTGTATTTGTGTGCACGTAAATGATAAGCAAAAACGGATTATAAACTGAAGTCGCCTGTCTCTAGATATTCATACCGGTGGCCACGATCTAATTCGCTGGGCATAGTGGGCACTCGACGACAGCCAGGGCCGGTGTTGGCGTCTCTAGCGACCTTGTTAACGGCAGCAAAGCGAAGACGACGGCCGACGACGGGCGCGCGGCCATGGCCATGCACGCCAATCATGCAAACATGTTTCTGTGCAAGACACGACGACGATGCATGTAGTATGCTTTAACGCCTTTAAGAAGGTCCTTATCCAATAACAAGTGGCACTGCTTTTTCCAGCATTTGTTTTTTTCCCCGTTATGAGTCTGATCACTCTCTAGCAGTGTTCTATACGAAATGAGAGTTAAAGATCGATGGCCCAAAAACTTCGCAGCTTTTGTGGTGCTGGCCGCACGTACGCGTGTCACGGGTGCTGCACCCTGGCCCCTGCCGATGAATATATTACTATTATATATTAATAATATGCGTCACATTTGTGAGCACATTATATTCTGCCATATGCTTAATCCCTAAGAAATTGGCCCCATTGTTGAAAAGGATTTGCTTTTATATCAGCCTTATTTCACTACTCGACATATATACATACTAGAAGTGCCCGTTTAAGCATGGTGTGGTTTAGTTGTGGTCCTTGTATGGATAGACAGACAGCCATAGAGAGATACAGGGCTAGCGATCAAAAGTAATGACCTTATTGTGTTTGTATAAAATTTACTACTTTACAGTGTACAATGTTTTTTTCAAATACGTAAAAGATTTGTGCATCTAGAAGAGTTTAACTATACAAACGACGTCTACTAGCAATTGCCCTAGTGGATCTACATGATTAGCGAAGACTGGACATTCCTGGCTAGCACACATAGACTCAAGTTTTGGTATTACATAAACCATAGAAAGAGCATGTGCAGTGGTCTTGCGTCTCCACTGTTGCCTTCATGATTTTTTTTCATCTAAAAACAGCATGTGCAGTGCTTCAACGTTGGACGCGCTTGGCCCAACCACGAAAAGCTCATCGTAGGCCTGTCTTCCCAACACACTTGGTATTGAAAGACCCATGGTCAAGCCCATACGCATGATTGATTCATTTGGCCAGAAGCAAGGACCTGATAGAGACTCTAAGCCACCAACGTTTACTCCGTAGCGTTAGCATCGGTTTAGCAAGGCGACAACTGCTTGGGAGGCTGACGAATTAGCAGGGAGTCCACCTTCTTCAACACTCGCTTGGTGAAGTTGTTGAGGCAGCGGGCGGTGGAGGTGTCGCTAAACACAACTGATGGTCGTCCCCCTTGTCTATAACCATCTTCATCAACTACAATGCCTTGTCTATAGCCATCTTCATCCACTACAGATGCATTAGCATCCGAGGGGGCGTACGCCACTCACGGTGGCATGAACTGTAGCTACGTCACATTCCTTCTCATTTGTATGTGGAGAAGGAGAGAAAAGCAACACCGGGTGTGGAGAAGGAGCGAGGGTGTGCGCGCTACGGAGAGGAAGGAGGTGGCGACACTTGTGATGATGAGGAAAAGGGAGAGAGTGGACCGTCTATGTCACTTGCAATAAGGTTTGGTTTAACTAAGCGATTCGAGTGGGCCTACCAGGGCACCCACAGCAATTATCAAAATGCTATGTCCAAAGCAAGCAAAAATGATTTTAATGTTTGTGGTATGTACGTTACAGCAAACAAACACAAATTCGTGATGTTTCTCGGCCAATAGCAAAGTTGACGGTGGTATGTTGCAGCTAAAATAATGGGTCTGCTTGGTTGGCAACTAAAACTTGTTATACCAATAATTTGGCAAAAAAAAATATACCAAAAATAGGACATTGGATTTGGCATGCTAAATATAAGATGTTGATAAATTTTAGTAACAAACTAAATAACTGTCAAATATTTGGTCTGCCTAAGTTTTGGTAATCAAAATGGCGAACATTTGCTCTTTTCTATTGTCTGTTATGATATGGCAGCTGTAAAGCGCCACTAGTGGTGCATGCCCACCTAATTTTTAGTATAATTTAATATGTTCTATATCTCTCCGGTGCGGAGTAAGTGAATGTTCATGTCAATCGAAAGTTCAGAACTCTCGCGTACTCGAAGTGTATAACTCTCGCTAAACTTTTTACGTGGAGATGTACACTTGCCTGGCCGGCGGCCGGAGCCCGGGACCTTTGTTTTTTGCCTGCTACGTGGCACATACCAAGCGTACTTCTTTTATCGACAAGTGTCCTTATCCAAATTCCAAAGTAAACTGGTGATATCCAATAATTGACTTTGTGTAAAACGGGTTCAATTCTGATGACACATTCACACTCTTATGGTCGTGATGGACTCATGCCACGCAGCTCTCGGTCACAAAGTAGGGCAACAACGGATGAAGTGATTGGTGACTGGCACGGGCACTTTTATTTCCTCTGATCTGATCTCTGATGATCGGCAATTATATGAGTCTGGGGAGTGGGGAACATAGGTCAAGAAAGCAACCATCATCCTGTTATCTGCCACGACTTATATGGATATCTGTAATTCATGCCAATGTGGAAAAAAAATGGGAGCAGGTAGAACTTGGTGGCATCACCTAATTTCAGTCAAATCAAACGATGATTAACTAGCAAACTGTCTTTCTTGTAGCATTCTTTTCTTCTTAAAAAAAAAAGGCCTATAAGAAAACATTGTTTTGGTCCCAACATCAGAGGCCTCCCTTCAGAATGCCATATTTTCATTTGCCTAATCCAACATTGTTTTCTATGAAATTCCGTACAATTTTTAAAATTCTAGCTTTTCAAAGAATTCCACCTGTTTTTGTTGATTCAGTATGGTTTGTGCGCAATTAGCAATTTGACAGACGATGTTCGACAACAAGCAGTTACCAATTTGATAGCAAGCTTGACAGATACTCGTAACCATAATAATTACAGGTATCGACGTCAATTTACTTGGTATACTGTCCACTCCCAAGGAACAATTTTTTTTTCCCGGAGGCACATGTGGAGACATGTTTTAGTTAAGCTTTAATCAGGGGAATGCTGCACCCGTCGGGCAATTTTTTTTATGTGGTGTTCGTGTGGAGACATGTTTTAGTTAAGCTTTGTTCAGGGGCATCTACCCCCTCGGGCATGCATGTGCTTCATGCCTGATTGGGTACTCATTTAAGTTATGTACATTTGCACAAAGGTAAATCTTGTCACAGTTCCATGCAGATGCAGTCCCCTACTTCCAACCAGCAAGATGACCATTACCTCTCCCTTTCCTTTTCTTTTTATATTTATTATAAAAAAACCATTGAATAAAGAGGTAATAAGTGCAGAAACATGTCTGGCATGCCATGCGACAAAGTTCCCTGCTCTTTGCCTACAAGCTGGAGCCATGTACGCTGAAAGTCCAAACGAAAAACATCATCAATTATTACCAGTTTCTCCCGAGAAACTGGAACGGTAACCGTCGCTGAAAGCCTGCAACTACGGTGCAAGTGCAAACTGCAGAAACCAAGCAGCTGCAATGCAATGCAAACAAGGAGGACGGACATCTGGTGTTCCGGACATCATCCTAGCGGACACCTGCTCTCCCATGGTCCATGGAGCTGGAACACTGTTCCTGTGCAGGCAAAGCCGCCACCATTATCTACCTAGCCATGAGCTTTTGTTTCTTGCTTGTTTTGGACCCAATCACCCAAACCAGACAGCAAACATTGCACCCTTTTAAGCTGCTGCTGGGACTGTTAGCGGATAACCCAGCGCCATTAGGCTCCGACCATCGTTTTCCGGGCCTTTAAATACCTGTCCCGTCTCCACCTTCCTCCAACCGCTCTCCGGCAGACACGACAGTTTCGCCTCACATCAAAACAAGGTGCAGCTCCCTCCTCACCTGACCTTCTTGAGCTCCACGGTTGCAACAGAAAGAGTAGCAATGGCGGCCGGGAAGAACCACCACCAGCAGCAGCAGCAGCAGGGCGCGGTGGCTGCGGCGACGGAGCCGAGCGTGGCGCGGCGGCTGTGGCGTGTGGTGCGCGCCGTGCTGTACATGCTGCGGCGCGGCCTGCCGTCGGGCCGGAAGCTGGCCATGGACCTGCACCTCCTCCTCCGCCGCGGCAAGGTCATCGCGGGGAAGGCGCTGGGCGACCGCTTCCTCGCCTCCCACCACGGCCACGGCCACGCCTTCTCCCTACGCCGCCGGCGCCAGCAAGGCCGGCGGCGGCGGCGGCGGGGGGCCTTCTCGTGCGGCGCGCTGGATCCGAGCCTGGCGGTGCACGAGCCCGTCGCGCAGGCGGCGCGAGGTCGAGTTCAGCTGCAGCAACACGCCGTCGTCCGTCTCAGGTGGCGGGGGTCTTGGCCTCCTTGGCGCCGCCAGGCGCCGCCGTCGCCGTAGTCACCGCCAGCAGCAGCAGCAGCTGCCCAGCGACGAGGAGGAGGCCGGGAACGGGTACCTGATGCAGTACTACAGCAACTACGACGCGGCCGAGGTGGCGCGCGTGTTCGAGATGCTCAGCGACGACGACGGCGGCTGCGACCACCGCCGCCTCTACAGCGACGACGCCGCGCCGGCTGTTCTGGCGCTAACGCCGGGCGCCTCCGCGACGCCATCCCCTTGCAGGCGCAGCTGCTGCCCCTGCCGGCCGCAGGCAGTAGGCAGCAGCGCATCCCCTCCGGGTCGTCGCCGGCGGACGGCGGCGCTGCCGCCCAGGTGGACCGGCGCGCGGACGAGTTCATCCGGCGGTTCTACGAGCAGCTGCGCGCTCAGCGGGAGAGGAGCGCGGCGTCCACCCCCGACTACTACGGCTACGCGGCGGGGGCCAGCCCCTACGGCGCGCCGCGGCCCGTCACCGCCGGCATCATCGCGTAGAGACTAGTGACAGCTGCTTCGCCGCGCGCGCGCGGCCGCGGGGTGGCCGGCCGGCCGACGGGCATCTCTGCATCGACAAGGACGGACGTACACGCCGTCGTCCGTGGCCAGTGTGTCAGCTACTGCATGTCCCTGCATCTGCTTGTACACCCAACCAAACCCAACCGCTAAAAATCATGTGTCCGGCCCGTTCACGTGTTGCGCTGCACGTAACGTATAATCGTGTTTCTTTGCAAGTAGATGAGGACACCAAGGGTAATTCTGTCCCTGCTCTGCTCTTATGGAGAGAGAGCTAGTACAGTACATAGGAGGAGTGTTATTGTTTATCATCTTGCTTAATCTCACCTGTTGATTAGCTAGGTTGAGTAAAATAAAGGGAGCTCAAAAAAAATTGGCATTGGTTAGGAATAACAGGGGGGAAACGGATATGCGCATGCAAGACAAGCGGGCAGCAATTTGGTTGGGATTTTGCGCGGGTTTGGTCGGGTACAGTACTGTAGTGGGCACTGGCTTTTTAGTACGTTAGTTGGGGGTATGTCGGCTGGTACACCAATATTCGTTGGCGCCCGGAATGCGGAATCCTATCATCCATCCATATATTCATCATATCCATCCATCCGTCCACCGGTCCTTGTTTATACCAGCATCGTACTCATGGTTATGGTTGCAACCTGTGTTGACCGAGCACGGACGGGTAGCTTTGGCCAGGAAATTTATTTGGTTATATACTTACATACTACTCCCTTCGTCCCATGGAGTTTGTCGTTGAAAAACCGTGCCCCCCTCACAAACACGTTTCCCGGGCGACGTTCTCAATGGGACGGAGGGAGTAGGGCGCTAGGGGATTTAGTCGTCGTCTTCATGTTTGTTGACAGAAACAAAATCTCCATCTTAAATGCAAAGCTGTGTGATTAGCTAGCTTGCTGCTGTACTGGCTAGCTTTGGGATCTGCATTCATGATTACATAGATCCATTGTGCCATGCTATTGCTCTCGCTCTCTGGTCTGTCGATCTCCACAGTTCAAGTGTCATACTGTATTGTTTCTTCTTAGCAAATCCTAGTTAGATTTATTAGTCGTTCGAACAGTATTTTTCTCTCACATGTAATCACAATTAATTAATGAACTTATCTTATCAACCATTTTCTATGACTAGCCAACTATCTCGAAGGTCAGTCCATAGCAATGTTTGGTTTCGTCAACCTGACGGCCAATGAAGGTTAGTGTCGAGGGTCAAAACCACGGCCCTCTAAGGGTCCGGTTAAAACAGCTCTTAAAAACCAAAACTATCAGGCCAGGACGGGCGCTCTTACAGCCCGGCCCACGGGGCCGGAAGGCAAGAACGTTCTGGCCCAATAGCGGCTTGACCGAGGCCTTCCGGCGCCTAAAGGATGAAGCCGCCACACGGAGATCGACCCTCCGGGCAATCTCCGATTCGTCCGAGCCCCCCTCCCGCCCGAGGGGGGTCGGAATCATCCCTCGCCACGTGAGCGAAAAAGCCGGGCGTATCATGCAGAGTAAATGCGTGCGTGCGTACAATGGAATCTGCACGGTTAAAATGGCGAGCACGGGGACGCACCGTCACCCCGACATACGAGCAGTGGAAAATGGACCCCCAAGTAACTTCGTGGGTCTTGCGTTGCACCACGCCTCCAACCCGACAAATACGGTTTGGCCCCTGCATGCGCGCCCGTCTGGCGGCGGCCCGTGTAAGGCGTCTCCGCCCGGGACGCCGGGCCATTATACCTCCCCACCGCCGGTCGCCTTGACGGAACGGGGAGCACGGGGAAGGAAGCCCCGCTCGTACCCGACACCGTGGCCGAGCGTACCATAAAAGCGGCCGTTCCGACCGCTTTTTTGCGGGGAAGGACCGGTGCGTCGAGAATCAACCACATGCCGGCCGCCGGCGGCAGCCTACGCCCTTACACTTGGAGCTTTGACCCCCGGCTTTCATCGTCAAATATGCTACTCGGTGTCCTCAAGTATAATACATGCACTGAAGGGCTACGACGCCAAGGAGGAGACTTACGGAAGGAAAAGACGACATCGACGATAGTGCCTTCGACACATGTCCGAATAGCCAAGACCTTACTCATCACGATTTCTCGGTTCCCACACGGGCTTGCCCTTCCCTGTGAGCCTCCCTTCAAACTATAAAAGGGAGGACTTGGGCAACAGAGCACTTGTGTGTGCGTCTACCACCCATTCTGACTCCACAATACGAAACAAGCTTAAACCCGAACCTAGATTCACACAGAGACTTGGGAAGCTATCCCTCTCTCGACCTCCCTTGTACTGCCCCATACAAGCTCCTGAGTAACACGGTCTCACTCTCACTGGACGTAGGGTGATTTGCCCGAACCAGTATACATCGTCGTGTCCACTTGGGAAACCATCCGGAGGATAAGTGCGCTCTCTTTTCGATTACTCGTTGGTGTTCATTGTTGACACCGACAATTGGCACGCCAGGTAGGGGGGCAAGCGCACTTATACGACTCCAACAGACTTCTGGATGGCCATGCATCGCTTCAACCTGACTCCGGGCACCCAAATCCGCTTTGGGGACCTGGACTTCATCCTCAGGGAGGACGGCGTGACTGGGCGGCTCCGAGCCACGGTTGGCCTCCCCGGCCCCGATGGCGTGACCCTGCTCCCACGGAGGAACCGCGGGTAAGCGGCACGAGCCGTGGACCCTCTCACGGCTCTATCGGCGACCTTGTTGCGGCCATGGGCGGCGTGAGCCTCGGTCTCCCACATCTCCACGCGCGACGCGAGGCCTGTTCGGCCCGCGGGCACCGACTCCAGCGTCGCCCGCGAAGCGCCCGGCCGTGCGTCGGCGGCATCGGACCGGGGGTCATCAAGCTCCGGACATACGTGAGCTCATAGAGCTAGATCGGCGGCTCATACCTTACTTGGGACCGTACCCTTCCACCGATGAGATTTTCACGCTCTCGTATTGGTATGAGACCACCATGTTAGCCTCGCCGGGGGCGATCCTATTCCCCGGACGATCGTCATCCAGGAGGCCTTCAAGCTGGCCCCGTTCGGGTACCACAACGCCGTGGCTACCATGGCGCACCTCATCATGAGAGGGATCACGCCCACTCTCGAGGATGTCGAGCTCATGGCGGCAGCTGGGCCTCTCGTTGAGCCCATCTTCATGCCGGACTCCGACGGGTACTCCGGCACCGACAACGACGACGACGTCGACTTCGACCCATTTTGGGAATGTTTCATGGCAGAAACTCCCGAGGGCCGGGTCGACGACGTCGCGCCAGAAGAAGAAGGCATGCTCAACCCCGCGCTCGAGCGGACGCCCTCACCACGTCGGCCGCTAACTCCTCCGACCTCGCGCTCCGACAGCTCCGAGGAACAGCGGGAGCGAGTATGTCGTGCCGAGCTCGACGACGAGCGACGCAAGGCCGAGTGGGATCGGGAACACCTCAGAAGGGAAGACCCTTCACCTTGCCACCACGCTGGGCGTGCGCGTGGCATGGCTCGCGATGTCCACCGGCGGATCCTAGAGGGTGACGACGGCCTCCCACTATTCGCACGCGCGAGCCAGAACGTCGCGGCAGCGGCGGCTTTACTTCAGCAGCTTCCTCCACCAACGACCCCTGCTGAATGGAGGACTCAGCGGGAAATCCGGCAGCTGCTGGACCGAGTGGCCGCCCTACAGGCCGAGAGCTCACGATCACGACGTCGCCATGTGTCCCCGAGCCGTCGCACGTTCGACGGTCGCAGAGACCGCGAACCATCAGTGCACCGGCCTTCCCATACACCCACCGAAAGCCTGCCACCTGTGCAGGAACGTGTCGGGCCCATTCGTGATGCCCGCGTCATCCTCAATGCTCGGGCTAGGGAGTATAGCCCCCGTCGAGGAGGACGCTTTGACCCGGAGGAAGACAGATGGTGAACCCCGCCTCCTCCGGGCCCACCGGCGTTCGGGCGACATATCCTCCGCTCGCCTTTCCCACGGCGCTTCCGTGCACCAACCACCATCACCAAATACTCTGGGGAGACGAACCCCGGCACCTGGCTGGAGGATTACCGCCTCACGTGTGAGGCGGGAGGAGCCGACCATGAATACTTCATCATCCGCAACCTCCCGCTCTATCTAGCCGACTCCGCGTGGACTTGGCTGGAACACCACCCCGAGGGGTGTATAAACAGCTGGGGAGACCTCGGCGACATCTTTGTCGGCAATTTTCAGGGCACGTACTCGCGCCCTGGAAATCCATGGGACTTCTTGGCTATCGGCGAAGCCGAATGAGTCTCTGCGCGACTAAATCAAGCGCTTCTCCAAGCAATGCACGAGCCTTTCTCACGTCACCGACGTGGACGTGATTGGGGCTTTCATATCCGACACATCCTGCAAGACCTTGGTGCACGAGCTAGGGCGTCGCCCTCCTCATACCACTAAGGAGCTCCTTGACGTGGCCACCAGCTTTGCGTCAGGAGAAGACGCGGTGGGAGCCATCTTCAACTCTCGCGGCAAGGCTAAGCGGGAAGAGGATGTCGACGACGACCCCTTTGACCGCAAAGGCCAGAAGAAGAAGAAGGGCCGCAAGGGGCGGCGGCAGAACGACAGCGAGTTACTCGCCGCCGTCGACGCGAAAGAGAAGAAGAAGGCCCCCATCAAGCCACCAACCGACTACTTCAAAAAGAAGCTTGATGAACCGTGCCCGCACCACGAAGGTACGGTGAACCACACTCTCCGAGAGTGTCGTCTCATCCCCAAGTTCTTTGGGGCCGAGAGGCGCGGCCGGAGACCAAGCCCGGCTTTCGCTCGCCTCCCCAAAATGACGCCCAAGGGGAGGATGGGTCGGGATTTCCTCACGTCACCGACTGCCTCATGTTCTTTGGAGGCCCAGAATACTACGCCACGAGGCGACAGCGCAAGCTCGAGCAGCGTATGGTCTGTCAGGTCGAGCCGATCGTGCGGGCCCCTTCCAAGTGGGCAAAGCATCCCATCACCTTCGACCAGTCTGACCACCCGGAGTACGTGCCAAACCCAGGGCGGTATCCCCTTGTCGTCGACCTTATCATCGGCACCAAGCGGCTCACCAAGGTGTTGATGGATGGAGGAAGCGGCCTCAACATCATCTACCAGAATACCCTCGATGCCATGGGGGTTAGCCGCTCAAGGATCCGACCTGGAGACGCGCCTTTTCACGGCGTTGTTCCCGGTCAACGCGCCGTACCCGGTCGGACGGTCGACACGCCCGTCACCTTCGGGACCCACTAACTTCAGACCGGGGAGACTTTGACGTTTCAGGTGGTGAACTTCCCCGGCTCTTACCATGCAGTGATGGGTCGACCGTGCTACGCCAAATTCATGGCCGTCCCAAACTACACCTACCTCAACCTCAAGATGCCGGGCCCAGGCGGGATTATCACCGTGCACTCGTGCACGCTTTCAAAGCGTGCTTGTGCGACATTGAGCAAGGCGGACGTCGCCCGAGGCGGTGTTGAATTCCCATGGCTGTACATCATCAACACTCTCGCCAACACCGACCAGGACATGCCCGACGTCCCAAAGGCCACTGCGTCCTTCACGCCTGACAGGGACACCAAGCTCGTGCCCCTCGACCCCGGGTGCTCCAACGGCATGACGGCGTGGATCGGCGCCGCTCTCGACCCCAAATAGGAAGACGCGCTCGTCGACTTCCTCCGCGCGAACCATGACATCTTCGCGTCGAGGCCCTCGGATATGCCTGGCATACCAAGGGATGTCGCCGAGCACGCCTTGTGGATCAGGTCCGACTCAAGCCGGTGAAGCTTGGCGCCCACGACGTTTCGACGAGGTAAAATGCAGGGTCATCGGTGAGGAGGTAAAAAAGCTCCTAGCGGCCGGATTCATCAAGGAAGTGTATCATCCTGAGTGGTTAGCCAATCCTGTCATTGTACAAAAGAAAGGCGAGAAATAGAGAATGTGTGTGGACTACACTGGTCTCAATAAAGCGTGCCTAAGGATCCGTTTCCTTTACCGCGCATAGATCAGGTTGTGGACTCCACTTCTGGGTTCGAAACCCTATGCTTCCTTGATGCTTATTCTGGTTATCACCAGATTAAGATGCGTGAATTCGATCAAGACACGCAACCGTTCATTACCCGTTCGGTTAAATGCGCTACGTAACCATGCCTTTTGGGCTTAAGAACGCGGGCGCAACCTTCCAGCGCTGCATGGTAAAGGTCTTCGGTGAACTCATCGGAGAGATTGTCGAGGTTTATGTGGACTACATCGTTGTCAAGTCCAAACAGACCGGCGACCTCGTAGCCGACCTGGAGCTGGCCTTCGCCCGGCTCAAAGAGAGGCACATCAAACTCAATCCCGAAAAATGCGTTTTCGGGGTTCCTAGAGGGATGTTGCTGGGGTTCATCGTTTCACAACGCGGCATCGAAGCCAACCCCGATAAAATCAAGGCTATCACCGAGATGAAGCCTATTCGGGACCTCAAGGGGTTGCAGCATATCACGGGGTGCCTCGCTGCGCTCAGTCGGTTCATATCACGTCTAGGTGAATGGGGTCTGCCCCTGTATCGGCTCCTTAAGAAAGCAGATCAGTTCATGTGGACTGTTGAGGCTCAAGAGGCATTAGATAAGCTCAAGGAACTGTTAACCAGTCCCCCGATTCTTACTCCGCCCGCGAAGGAGGAACCCTTGCTTCTCTACATTCTTTGCAACCACTCAAGTGGTTATGCTTGCATTCGTCGTAGAGCGAAGCGAGGAGGGACGCGCTCTGAAAGTGCAATGTCCAGTCTATTTCATTAGTGAGGTCCTGTCCGATACCAAGACCCGCTATCCGCAGATCCAGAAGTTGGCCTATGCCCTCCTCATCACAAAGTGGAAGCTCAGGCACTACTTCGAGACGCACCCCGTCACCATGGTATCGTCTTTCCCCCGGGGAAGTTATTGAAACCCTAAAGCCATGGGTCGGATAGCCAAGTGGGCGCTCGAGCTAATGGGCTACGAAATTACCTATGCGGCTCGTACGGCGATCAAGTCGTAGGTTCTGGCTGATTTCGTTGCGGAGTGGACCGAAGTCCAACTACCACCGGCTCCCATCCAGCACGAATGTTGGAAGCTTTTTCTTCGACGGCTCGTTAACAAAAAGCGGGGGCCGGGGCCGGGCTGGTCTTCATCTCCCCTCTCGGGGTCGGGGATGAAGTATGCCCTTCGACTCCACTTCAAAGCCTCCAACAACGTCACGGAGTACGAGGCCTTGGTAAGCGGCTTGCGCATAGCCAAAGAACTTCGGCATAAAAACGCCTTGAGATCCGTGGTGATTCACGGCTTGTCGTCGACCGGGTCATGAAGGAGTCGAGTCATCCACGACCCAAAGATGGCGGCGTCTTGTCGAGGAGGTGCGCAAACTTGAGGAATGCTTCGATGGCCTTGAGCTCTGTCATGTCCGCCGACGGGACAATGAGGAAAGCGAGATGCTCGGCTAAGATGGCCTTTAACCGAGAGCTTGTTGGCGGCCACTATTGTATTAATTCAACCGTCAACTAGCCATGAAAAGGATGCAAATGTGATCACCAAAGTAGACATAGGGTTTACACGACCGAATTCAACGAGTTTTGGTGTTTCACTATTTATGCGGCGAAAACCGAGAAAAAGCGCAAATATACAAGCT